>NDGM011176146.1:0-13119 GCA_002564305.1 Octomys mimax | reverse complement strand
ATGAACAATGTAAGACTAATAGGCATCAATGAGAAAGAAGGAGTCAATACAAATGATATAAAGGAATGTGGGCAGAAGTAATAGAAGACTTCCCAAACACAGGGAAACAATCTGACAATCAGTAACTGAAGCATATAGAGCTCCAAATAACATCAACCCAATCAAAACCACACCCAGACCTATAATAATCAAGATCCTGGAAATTCAGCACAGGAACAGTATATTAAAAGCCACTAGAGGAAAAAAAAAACCAGATCACATTTAAAGGAAAACCCATCAGAATAACAGCAGATTTCTCTTCACAAACCATCAAGTCAAGAAGAGCATGGAGCAAAGTGCTACAAGTCTTGCAAGAAAACAAACTCCAGCCCAGACTGATACACCCTGCAAAACTTTTTCAAGTTTAATGGAGAAGTGAAATACTGCCATGACAAAGAACTAAAGAATTTCATGACAACAGAGTCAACTCTACACAGACTACTGAAAGATAGTCTAGAGAGGGATCAAAATGACCACAACTCCATGAATGAGAATGGAAAGAACCCATCAAATAGGGCAAAAAGAAGTACACAACAGCAGGTAAATAACATGTCAAATATAAGTCAGTACATTTCAACTATAACCATCAATGTAAGTGTACTCAATTCATCCATTAAAAGAAACAAAGGTGCTTTCCTGCAGGCTTTCTTTTCTTCTTCTGGTTCCAGGCACTTGGCAGCCACAGTTTACAGTGCAGCTATGGCCAAGTCCAAGAGGCACACCACGCACAACCAGTCCTAAAAATGGCACAGAAATAGCATCAAGAAACCTCGGTCACACAGATATGAATCTCTGAAGGGGTAGATCCCAAGTTCCTTAGGAACATGCATTTTGCCAAGAAGCACAAGAAGGGCTTCAAGAAGATGCAAGCAAACAATACCAAGGCCATGAATGTGTGCACTGAGGCTATCAAAGCCCTCATCAAGCCCAAGGAGGTCAAGCCCAAGATCATTCGAAAGAGAATAAACCACAGGCTCACATGACTTGCCTATATTGCCTACCTCAAGCTTGGGAAGCTCATCTGTTCCTGCATTGCCAAGCATTGCAGGCATTGCTGGCCAAAGGCCCAGGCTCCAGCCAAGGCCCCGGCAACATCTTTTGTTCCAGCCAAGGCCCAGGCAACATCTTTTCCTCCAGCAAAGGCTCAGGCTCCAGCTTCTGTTCTAGCTAAGGCCCAGCCTCCAGCTTCTGCTCCAACCCAGGCTCACAAAGGTTCCCAGGCCCCTAAAGGTGCCTGGGCCCCCATAAGGTTCCACAGTAAAAACATCCTATCTGCGGATGTAAAAAAAATAGAAAGACTGGTGTGACCCCAGGGGTGCCATCTGTGGGGGGCTGGTGTCCTCCTATGCTCTTTGTACATATAAACCTGAGGCAGGATTAAAAAAAAAAAAGCAAAGAAATAGACTGACAGAATGGATTAGGAAGCAAAATCCAACAATATGTGGTACAAGACTTCATCTATCAAAGGACTGGTTTTTCTTCAAAGTTTTGTCCAGCTGGTAACTTCAATAGTTCTATGATTTGTGCCTCAGAAACACACTTGTTTTCATGAAGCATAAGTAGTACTTTGTCCTGGCTTTATGGTTTTTTGACTTAGAAATAAATTTTCTGCAAGATTAGAATTCAGTATAGATGCTGCCAAAGTCCTTATCAATTGGAATGTGGAGAAATTTGAGAAATCATGTACTAAAAAAAGAAAAAGTATTCTATACTATACATCTTAGCTTTGGAATACATCTATCAAATAAATGTGTGTGCATTGTTCTCAAAAAATAAAGAAAAGAAAAGAAAATATATAATAAATGATATTTTAAATAGTAGATGCATTATTTAATGAATGCTGCAATTAGAAACTAGTGTATCATTTTTTAAAAGGTTGTCCTTTTTTCTGAAGAAGTATTATATTTATACAATACTATTTGATTTATAAAAATTACATTTGGCAAAATTTTTAAGAATACATTACTTTTTTTCGAATATTGGACTGTGTGTGGTCAGAAAATACCAATTGATACTTCAAATAGGGAAACCTAATAAGGAATATGACATAAGAATATCAGAATGACTCGAACAGCAAAGAGGAGGAAACAACATAACCCAGTTATTAGTCTGTATATAAAACTTCCATCATCTCTATCATACCTGGGATGGAAAAAGAAAATCAGCTAGATCTCATAATCACTTTGTAGTAAGTGCCGGCATCGGAATCATTTGAAGAAAATTGACTGAAGTTGCAAAATCCCAAATCTGCAGCTACAGATGCCTGAGGCAGTGTCCAAAGACATTGTGTGAGGGGGGGACCTGAATCACCTACTACCTCCACCACCTCTATAGCAGAAGCCTACAACTCTACTATTATTGCTGTCACTGCAGCATTAACAAAGTACAGCAAAAGAAAAATGTATTTTTTTCCTTTTACTTTATAACTTTCCATCACTTCCCAATGCCAAAACATAGTAAGAGGCCTACTGTGGAGATAGGGCCTGGCTAAGAAATGTAGTCTTCAGGCTTCTAGAATCAAGGCAAAGAACAGAGCTCTGAATGATGGCAAGCAAGTAAAGAAATAGACAATGACTTAGTGGTGCAGCTCTGCTAAGCATACAAATGGTAAATGTTTTCATACTTCTTCAAATGTTTGTAACACATAAAGCATGAAATAACATATTTGTAACATTTATTTACCTCAGAGAAATGATATGATTTCTGTTATGGTTTGTATCTAGGTGTCCCCCCAAAGCCTCATGCAATCATGGGGCAGTTTCTGGAGTTTGTGATTGATTCTTCATCCAGTGCTGGGATGATGGATGTGAGTGCCCTGGGGCAGATACTCTACATTACAATGTAAGGAGGAGAGAGGCTAGCTAGCCCCAGCTGCTGTCCCTCCCTTTTCTCTTGTTCTTTGCAGCTGCCATGAAAGGCTGCTCTCTTCTGTGTGCCACTCTGCCTTGGAGCCAGCTGAGTATGGACTGAAACCTCCACTAACTGTGAGCTAAGTAAACCTTTCCTTCCTTCATTTTATGTATTAGGTATTTTATCCCAGCAACAAGAGTAACTAAGACAATTTTCCAATGATCTAAGAACCCAGGCTGCATCTACTGGTTCTGTCAAGCATTTCGTATCCAAGAGGCAGCTACTGCAGTTCCACACATGTTCTCCCCAGTCACAGTGACTTCTAATGCTCACTGTTGGGCTTCACATGCAGCATACAAAGTGAAGCTGTAGTGGTCGGATTTATTGTCCATGGGAGACCACATTTTAGGATAACAGTCTTTCTTAATTAATTGGCATCCAACGCACATGCCCAAGAATTGGAAGTATGTGTCACCACTTCTTTGTCTCCCTCTAGCTTATATAGATTTCTAGGTTATTATGGTGACAGGGCTGGAATGTCATGCCTAGCAATGCATGCAGGGTCATAGCCCGAGCATTGAGTTTTATGGCTACATGTGGGCCTATGGTCTGACTCTTACTTTCTTTAACTGGTCTTGCTTCCTCCCTTATCTCTTCCATGTTTGTGAAGTTTAAACAAGATAGGGAAAGTAGTGAAGGATGGAGTAATTTAGGCAAAGCCAAATGGGGAGAACGAGCTCAGCTTTACCCCTATCACTAAAACATAGCAGGCAGGGGTCAAACTGAGTTGATTCCTGTTTACTCCTACATCTAAGGTGAATAGGAGACTATCTTAGAGCTCTTTTGGCTTAGGATGTCATTTCCTTCAAAGCCTGACTTTACAAGTAAAGGGTACATTATGCTGTATGACTTTCTCTTGTCAAATATCATCAGAGCTCTCTCAGGAATTCCCCATACTTCTCTCACTCTTGGCCAACTGATGACAAATTTGATGGGCTCCTCTTACCTCTTCAGTTTTCGTAAATGTCCAGAAGAAGCCACAGAATTCAGGAAACCACCACACTTGTAAAAGTTTGAAAGCACACACACACACACACACACACACACACACACACACAAAGACACACACAAGACAAAGTCTAAGAAGGTTCTAAACATAACTTTCAGTGTCTTCTCTCCATGAATCAGAATGTATCACCTTTTCAACATGCAGAGTTTTGTCAATGGGAAATCACCAAACCTTCAGTGTTTAGAGTTTTATTGGCATTCCACTTAATGGGTATGACTTACTGACTCCTTGGCTATGTGAAATAACTCTCAGTGGTTAGTTTTCTCTTCTTTCTGAAGATTAGGTGGATATTACATGCCTCAGGGAGCCATCCCCCAATCACATAATTGGACTTCCTGTTATGGTCAGCCTGCATTTTGAGTTATGTCATCATTCCAGTCAATCTATAAGTAGGTGTATCACCCCATCAGTATAAATCATCAGAATCCACAATAAATAAAAAAGTTATTCCTGTACCTACAGGAATTCCAGAAATTTACAGTTTTCCTCTTGGAAACTAAAGTCAAAGCCCAGCCATATTTTTTAATTTATGTATTTGGCACAGGCCTCACTATACAGCTCAGACTCATGGTGATCCTCCTGTTTTTAGCATCTCCAGCACTGGGATTACAGGCCATCATGCCTGGACTCAAGCCAAATTGATTTTTACATAGAAGTATTGTTTAATTAAAGCCAATCCTTATTATGGCAGGCTCTTTTATGTCAATAATTTTTTTCTATTGTTTTTAGCCTAACATACAGAACTTTAAAATCCCTTCTCTTAGAATTATGGGCAGGTAGCTCTGTATCTCCAGGGTATCTTCTTTACTGTGGACTTCAAAAGACTCCTGTGGTAGATTCAATTACTCATCAAAATTATTAGTTCCATTTAGCAATAACAAGCACTGCATTTTCTCATGGCTATGCAGTGTACAAAGTGCACTTTCCTAACCTCCAGCCATATAATTTGCTCTGGCTAAAAAGATGTTAGCAGATGTGACACAAATGGAGGCATGAGATACACTTATGTGATTGGGTGTTATTTCATACACTTCTGCAATTACCAGGAGTAAAGCTTCCCCTGATAGCTGTTGCTACTCCAGACTGGACCTCAGAATTATCACGAATGGAAGACACTGAACCTAACCTGTACCAGAAACTGGAACAGCCTCAGACCCAACCCACAGCTCAGTGCCAAGGCCAGCTGAGCCTGCCCTTGTCAGCCTATCGCTAACTGGCCTACAAACACATAAAGAGAACAAATGAGTATTGTAAACTATTGTTTGCTTCACAGCTATGGTGATTTTCTCAGTGGTATAGTTGTAGCAACACTGAGTAATGCAGAAGTAGGTACCTAACCCTGGGGTGCTGCTGTAAAAAAAATACTTAAAATATGTGTGATTGGCTTTGGGATTGGGTAACAGAGAACAAAGACATTTTTAGAAAAGCCTGGCAAAATGTATGTAGTGACAAACCTTTGGCAACACTGTCACCCATATCAATTATATAACCCATGATAAAAATGTCAACGAAAAGAAAAAACTACTACTGAGCTGCTAGCATGGAAGGAGATTTTGAAAGTTTAAAATATGCTAATTATTGTTAGCTACAGTTGATAAGATTCTACAATGTGTACATAAAAGAATTTAACTTCTAAAGAAGAATAAATGATTGCTGTTGGCAGCCACTGAGTATTTTGATGGCTTGTTACACAACATTATTGTGGCAAAAGTTGGCAGAGATAGGACCTAATTCTACATAGATTTTAACCAACTTCTCTGTTGTCTCTTTGTAATTACATACGTATTGGCAAGTCTCTATGCTGGATATTATGAGAAATATCAGTGACAAAAAATGAATTTGCATAAGCATGAGTATTTGTAGATAATTAAACTTCCTTTTTCAGATGAAGCAATTTTAAAATACTTTGATGAATAGGTGGTTGATAACTTTTAAGTATTAATCTTTTTTATAAACATGAATTGCATTATATTACCAATCTATTCTAGATAAACTTTGGCATTCTAACTACAGACATTTTTAAAATATTGATGGGTTGATAAAAACTCTGAATAATTCAACAATTAAATTATGTTATACTTACCAGTTTTGCCTGTCAGTGAGAAAATAATAAATATTCTTATATTTATTTTATTTGGTGCTAAACACTTTACTGACAAAATTAAGATATCACAGAGTTGAACTGAACCAATATGACCAATGTGATTAATTTTGTTTGAATCACTACTGGAGTCCTAATGCTAGGAAGAGATGTCATAAATGCTAGCATTGTACAAGCCACCAAGTTTTAGTGCCAATATTAATGTTTATGCCTATGTCCTGCCTCAGTACATTATCTCCAAATGAAGACAAACCAAAAGCAGCCCAAACAGTAGAAAGCCTTTCAGACTAGATTTCTAACATTCAAGCAACTTAAACATATTTCTTCACCTCTGTCTGTCTGTCTGTCTGTCTGTCTGTCTGGAGCAAATATCTCTCACATAGTGATATCACAGAACTGAAATAAAACGAGAACATGCACATGATTATTGCACAGTTAAGGAGTCCACCACTTGACACAGAAAGGCTGCCCCTGCATCCACACAGGGGAACCTTGTGCACATTCTGTCTTCTCCTCTCCTTTCCTCAGGTACCTTTTTCTCTAGAAAGAAAACAAAGTACAACACGGACACAAACTATCACAGGAACCCAAAATCAAGAACATTGTTATAAGGAATCCATACAAAAAGATCAAATTCTAACTGTGTCAAACATCTAAGTTTAAAATAAATATTTTTAAAATGTGCTCAGTGAACCCATCCCAAAGGATCCTTGTGGAAAAGTGATGTCTTGCCCGTTAGTGAGCTTTTCAGTTTCAGTAATAAATCTCAGAAGCTAGGTACATGGACACCATACTCTACACCATACATTTCTTTTTACTTTGTAAATAAATAAATGAAAAAAGAAGTAGCCTCTTTCTGTTGTAGGCAGCTGAGTTAGAAATATTATAAGCAGTCAGACAGGTCTGGGCCCTCAAAGGACCCATATGTAAAATAAGACACCTTACAACTGTGGGAGGGACAGGCACTCTGTGGGCCAGACCACAAGACAAAAGGTTAAACAAATGAACCCTTGGACATCAGTGATAGATATTTTAGATAGCTATCAGTTACCTTAAAAAATCCAGGAAGAGTCACTAGCCTAAACCCCAATACGAAAAGCTTTGGTGTTTGTGCCTGCTTGCTACATGACTTGCTTCCCCATTTGCTTCTGATTTAAACAACTTTAATTGAGCATTTATACTAGTAATCTTATTGGTTGACCATAGTTGTGGCCCACATTATGCCCATCTTGCAAGTTCCCATTTCCCACCTTAGCCCTGCCTCACCTTGTGGGTTAGCTCCATTAAAATCCCTAGAAAATACAGGTTCCTTAGCAACACACTGGAGTCCCCTTCTGTTGCTCTTTCTGACAGAAGCTCTCTTTCTCCCAAGAAATATATTCTGTTCTTAGGGCCGGGGAGATGGCTCAGTGGAATAAGTGCTTCCTTGGCAAGCACAAGGGTCTGAGCTCAATCCCCAGTTCCGCAAAAAAAAAAAAAAAATAAAAATAAATAAAAAGAAAAATAAAAGAAATATATTCTGTTCTTAATCTCCATTGTTCTAACATTCATTCTTCAGTTTTAGAGAACAGGAATCTTCCCAGGTATCTTCCTGGTTGGGAGTTTCTTTCCCCTATACTATTTCCATTGCTTAACTGGTGTTTCTATTTCCTATACCATATGATAGGCATATTGGCTATGCTTTCTTTAAAAAATAATCTTACCTGCTATTGAAAACTAAAGAACAATTCAGAAGCAGTGGTTTATTATTTCTACTTTACTTTAGATATGTCTTTTGAAAAATGGAATATATAGAACCATTATTAAGGATTTAGATTAATTTGCTGGATTGATGGCCAATCTAAAATACATGCTATTACTGTGGAATATTAAGAAAAAGGAGGGTTGACAATGTTAAGTGTAAACTAAATGAACTCATGGACTAGGAATTGATTCTATAATATTATTTGTGTAATAAAATTATAATATTATTTGTGTGATTTATCCCTTGTTAATATATTGCAGATCAATCAAAATACTAAAGCCAAGGCTATTTGCATCCATCAAATGTAATCATGCCCACTGGCATCAGGGCTCTGGAATTCTGGGCTTCACTTGCCCTGGGAGTTCAAAGGCTATAGCTATAAGCTATTAGCATATTTCCCATAGACAGGGCAATGGGATGATTGAATATTTAACCAGTGCCAAACATCACAGTGCACCTCTTCTACTTAAGAATTGAACCTGTCAGTTCCTAAATTGTTTGCATTTTCAAGCAGTTAGTAGAGTTTACCATCTGAAGACCGTCATATCATGCCCATTCCTAAGGAAAATCGCTTCATAAATGTTAAGTTCAAGGATAATGTTAGACTTCTAACTATAACTGGCAGGCAGAGATAATGTGCTCTATGTGTATTTTATCACTGACCCAAAAGGAATAGCAAAAGAGGTGGGAACCATGGCTCATATTTTGTCATACAATGGCTGATTTTTTAAGGAAGTTAATAAAAACTTACACTCATTTATTTATTGAGAAAGTCAGATAGCATCTCATAAAAGAGAAGCTTGGTAGCCATGGTATTTCACACGTGCAAGCTGCAGCATTATTTCCATCAGCTCTTTTAAGCTGCTTTTAAAATCAGGACCAGGGCATCCACAGCTTAAGCAACTTAAGTGGGTTTGGAAATAACATTTTCCCACACTCCCTTTGTAAGGTTATGTTTTATGAAGCAGAGGATGCTAGAGAAACGCACGGTGGAATCTGTTTCTACACAACTAGCTGTAGCCAAAAAGTATGGCGTCTTTTAGAAATTTCTCAGTTCCACTTCACTGGGTTGAATAGCCTGCCCCAGTTTGGCTCAGAGATGGTATTTCCTCTAGACTAGAGCTGTAAAGAAAGCAATTTAAAATGCATAAACACAGTGCCAGAGCCATGCCATCGATCCACCACCCAGCAGGGTAGTCAAAATAAAGCACTGTCTCACTTCCTAACTGCTCCACAAAAGTCCTCACTCCCTTTCCAACTGTTAATATGCATGTGACTTGTACCAACTGCATTCAGGGGGAAATCAAGTCAACATAGCAGAAAAACACAGCACAATCCAATTTCTAAGACCATTTTTTTCCCAGAAAAAACTTTACAAAATAAACAATCAGGGATTTTTTTATTCTATCTTAATTTTTTGTATGATTAAAAAATGCAGAACTAAATATTAGAAGTCTGAGTTTTAATTTTGGCTCAACCACTTAATAACTAGATAAGTCAAGCAACACACATTTCTATGTTCTACATGTTTGCCACAGTAGTAGATGCCCAAAATGTGTAAATTTATAGTCTTTGTTCTTTTAAAGTTCATAGTCTTTTGGTGAGAACTACCTGAATATATTATTTTGGCAAGTAGGTAAAAACAGTCTATATATATTTATCAGTACAAGGGTTGGAATAGATGATTTTTCAGCTGTAGTCTTGTGATTTCAGATAGAGATAGATGGTTAGATGATACATAGGCAGATGATAGAGTACTAATATAGACTCAAGATCATACCATACCTGCATGAAAGACTTAGAAGTGGGATCCCATTGTAAATACTTCAAAAAACCATGACCTCATCCAAAAATGGGAGCCACTTCAAAATGAGAGAGTCCAATAGGGATGGAATTAAGATGGAATTATATAGCCTACAGTTCAAAAAGTCATGATACATTTTCAGAGTGGAATAAATGTGTTGAGAATCAATCTATTGAGAGGGAAAGAAAGTATTTCTAGATCACATTCATTTAAAGATTTTTTTTTAAAAAAAGGTTACATTCAGGGACCAGCAAGATAGCTCAGGGCTCTAAAGCTCCTGCTTAGGCAAGCTTAAGCAAGTATACAGGACCGCGGTTTGATCCCCAGCACCACATGCTATGCCAGTACAGCCCCCAGGGTGGGCTGAGACAGCCACAAAAAAGAAAAAAAAAAGATTACATGCAGACATATACTCCATTCCATACTTTAAGTTTTTTATATAAAACAAAAGTCAAAAGAAGAATGCATATGAGCTGGGATGCAGTATTTGGGAATCATAAAACATGTTGTTTTCTGCATGCATTTACAGCTGCTGGCAGGAGTAGAAACCATTTAGCAGTCTTCGGAGATAGCTCATGGTATCGTGGTTAGAATCTGGTCTTTTGGAAACTGACTCTTTCCAGTGAATCTGGTAAGTACAAGGTACAAGGAACTCATGTCAGTGAAATGGCATGCAGTGTCCCTCTCTGTAAAATGAAGATAATGGCTCTGGCCCATTTTTTTTTAACTTTTGAGATTATTTCCAAAAGAATTAAACTGCAAGATACCCATAGTCTAACATTGGAATACAAAGGCCAATATCTACCAAATAGGTATACTGATTCACTTTGCTTCCTATTAGAAATGCCCTCCCTTTTCTAATCTTTACCCAAACACACACACACACACACACACACACACACACACACGAGCTTAATTGCTTTTCGTATTTTAGCTATCAGTTTAGGAGTCACTGCATTAGGGTAGTGTTCACTGACCTCAAAGTCTTATTCAAGTATCTTCTTATTGATATCTATCAAATTATTCCCATTGTGAAGGTTAAATTAAGTAATAGAAGAATATTGCTTTGAATCATGCCCAAAACATAAATGTGCTCGCTATTAACTAACTATATCATTACCATCATGATTATTAAACTTATTGCACTATATATTTTATTAGTTTGTTTGATTACATATGTCACCTACTAACAATTAGTCTTGAGAGAATAAGAAGCATAATAGCCTGATTTCTTAAATCTTCAACAACTTGCACCAGTAATTGATAAGAGTAAGTGAATATTTTAAAACATTTACTTAACATTAAACAACAGGTTGATATTTACATAAAGAGACTTTCATTCATACAACTAAATAATCCAAACTTGCAAACACTTCATTCTAGTGAAATAAAGCAATTTAAAATCATTTGCTGCCATGACAGCTATAACAAAGTTATGGAATAAGCTTTATGGGGATACAAAAGTAACTAAATAAAGAAAAATAAGTAATTTTGTCTGCAGTATTGAGGTACACAACAAGGGCATCATGCCTTTCAGGACCAGTGTGATTGAACCTACCTAAAATGGGAACAAAAGGTTGTTTCAAACCCTAGGAAGAAGAATGAAAAGAGGCAGGGTCAAAGCAGTGGTGCACACCTGTCTATCAGCACGCCAGGAAGCTAAGGCAGAAGGAACACAAGTTTGAGCCCACCCTGGGCAGCTGAGCAACGTAGACCCTGTCTTACAATAAAAATAAAAAATGGCTGGGAATATAGCTCAGTGCAAAGGCTCTGGGTTCAGTTTGCAGTACCACAAACAAACCAAACATGCACTGCACTCAGTCTACCCTGGCACTCCCCTCTCAACTTCTGAATCAACCTACTACATATCGATGTCTTCTAAAATGCCGTCTTCTCAGTTTTCACACAGTGTCCTGCTTTTTCTTGTTGTTGAATGCTCCCATTCACGTTCCCCATTATTTCCTTCATCCTACAGTTATTCTCTTCATCTTGACTGTGTTAAAAAGCTAGGTAAACATTTTTCCAAGCTATCAAATTAGAACTATACTCTGATTTTTTGCATTTAACATTTCCCTTACCCAGCCTTCTGCTTCCAGTCCAACTAATGATCAAGCTTAATGACTCCACTCCTCAAATTCAGAATTTCCTATCTCTTCTCTCCACTACTGATGAAGTTTCCATCATCAGAATGTCACCACCTGGTGTCCCAATTGCAGTTTTCCCTTGGTGCTGCTACCAGAGCAGCTTGTGAAACATTAAACATTGATCTGATCCATTAGGCTTCTGCTATAAGGTGTTACTTTGATCTTCCAGAATTACTCTTTATTTTGCCTTGAAAACAATGTTTTTGAGGAGATACTATTTTAACAATGCCCCACTTCTAAGAGATTCTGCATTTTCCTTTTATGTTTCTGTAGTTATTGAAATCTTGATGAGTAAAGTCATGACGTGGCGAAGTTAACACAAATCCAGTAAATAAATTCATCTTCTAAGAGAACAAATCTAAATGATTAAATTTAAACAATATTTTAGTTGAAAAAGTTTTCCACCACAACTTACTATAAAAATCATTCCTGTTCTCAAACTTATCAACCAGTTTTCCCTTTATTTAGTTATATAATTCATTATTTTAAGCGGCCTTTGCTTTTCGAAATAAGTTAGAAATTCGCTTAGTATTAGATACAAAAAAATGTAAAATATTTTATGAGAGGTTCCAAATGGTGTTTTTTTATTAGTATGTTTTTGCAGTATATAGCAATTATACTCATCGTGAAGAGTAACACATGTATGAAGTGTAATTTAATTATTTTAACTTTCTGAGTTTTCTAATAGCATCAGTCTATCTACATCTATCAGCAAAAATTATTCTTAAAGAATTAGCCAGGGAGTTTTGCTTGCCTTCAAATTCAGTTCACAAAGGAAAAGCATAATAAATTTTAGTCTGTGTTCTTTGCTTTCTGTAGTCTCATTAATGTGTTGGGTTTCCTTTTGTCTTGTGGCTTTCTCTTGCAGTATAAACTTATGGATTTTTGTGTGAATAATATGGTCCAATGTCATAGATACTCGTCTCATTGCTCAGCTAAAATGCCTGACACTCAAAGTGAAGGGAGGAAAGATTTATTTGGTCTTACACTTTATAGAGGTTTCAGTTCATAGTTGACTGGCTCCAAAGCAGGGTGGCATGGCAGGGGGCATCACAGAGGAGAAATACTCCATAGCAAGCAGGCAGGCAATAGCTCCCCTATGACCTCTTTGGGGGGACATCTACACACAGCCATAACATCTAATATATTGTGCCTGAGTTTTCGCTGGCCAAGTTTTTTATCTTTGACCATTGAAAACTCTTCATTTTGCTTTCTGCGCTCCTTTGACATAACTCAAGTTCTTTTAGACTCTCTCAGGTATGCATTGATTCTGCCTTAGCCTAACAAATAGCCTTTATAGGGGTTTTTAAATTTTTTTATTTTTTTTATTTATTTTTTATAGGGGTTTTTTTAAATGGAGGCATGATA
>NDGM011176145.1:0-14563 GCA_002564305.1 Octomys mimax | reverse complement strand
CAATCTCCCAGCACCACATGCCAGCCAGCCCCGCCCCTTGGTGGGCTGAGCTGCCCCCCCCCCGAAATAAATAAATAAATAAAATTTAAAAAATATATCTAAAAAAAAAAGTATTAGCAGACTTTAAGGGTGAAAACTTATGCTCAAATGTCCAGGGAAAGAAGCTGTATTACAACATTTCTGTAAATGTCAGATATATTTAAAATACCCTTACAATTACTGTGTCAGCCAAAATAAAAATAATGAAAGTACATTAAAAGCAAGAAAGAATTTTCCATCTGTAAATAATAATGTCACCTATTTCAAGGCATAATAAGTAGCTGGCCAGTGAAAGCCCCGCCCATCAGGAGGTCTGATCTAATAGACTGGCTGGGACCCAGGAACGGGGACTTAGTGGGCGTTCTGGATGACTCTGAGGTAGGCCGACTCAGGATCACCTTTGTCATGTGGCTCATCAAGAGCCAATGTTCTGGGTCAGATCTGCTTAGGCTTGGGTTTGACTGAGTAATGTATGACAATCTGCTTCACTTTTTGAGCCTTATTTTTTCCCCCTCTTTAAATTAATACCTCATGGCATTAAGCAGAGATAAAATTACATCATGCGTGTTAAATGCTCAGCAGCTCCTTGGCAGGTCCTGAGTACTCAATAGTTCGTAGTGAGTGTGAGAAGGCTCCGCCTGGTTTTCGGGACCCTGGGTCTTCCATTCTTCAAGTAGGAAAACTGTAAGTCATCTAATGGTCCTTGATATTCCTGAATCCATTTACCTGGCAAGTTCTACAGATGTAATTAATTGTCAGTGCTTCATTCCATGATGTTGTAAATCAATTTGGTTTTAAAAAATGCTTTCTTCACAGTTACTTTCACAGCCTCCCATTACCTCTGTGCACAGCCAGTGCCACGTGGTCCCCTAGTCTCTGCACAGCAGTGAAAGTGGCCTGAACCCGACTTTGTCTGCATTCTGTGTACTTTTAATGCCATTCAATGGATTCCTCATTATGTCCAAGGTTATAATTGAAACCCCTTAGCATCTACGCAGCATTTGTCAAGAGCAGGCGTCCGAAAGCTTGTGAAGGCACTTTTGCTGTTCAGTAGGAGGCACCTCTCATCTGAACTTTGCACTAACCTGTGAACTTGGACTCTGTTGGGCGGGCCGTGCATACCAATATGCAACTCACTGTATTATATTCCAAGTTTTTATGAGTTGTGCTGTTCTGGTTGCTTCAATATCCTTAACTGATTCAAGACGGTTACTTTTCCTAGTCATTTTGACTTTGGGGAAGAGCCACCAGTCACCCAGGGCCAGGTGCAGTGAATGAGGCACGGCGCGCCATGCGTTGTCAGGAGCCTGCCTTTCCTCGGCATGGAGCTCAGCAGCAGCACCCACAACAGTTTTGATTATGCCTTGTGAAGACACTCCCAAAGAGCACTCCCAGAAGTGCTTCAGAAAGTGGCAAGAGCAAGGGGATAGCTTAGTTTGAAGTGAGAGGGAGGATTTTGCCTGGGATTTATGACAACATGTCTCTTGCTCTAATAAAATTTAAAAACTTTTCAAACATTTACTGTATACATTTCAGTCGCCCCACATATGTATCTCCTGCTAGAGTTCTATGAGAAGTGACATAAAAGTATGTGACAATAATTTACTCATAAAGGAAACAAGAAAACAGAACAACTGGAAGGCAGAAAGAAAGTAAGAGAGCTTAGGTAAGTTTTGAACTTTAGAATAAAATGGGAGGAAAGTGCCTATAGGTAGCTGCCTGGAATTTAAAGAGATAAGCCGGCTGAAGAAGTCAAGTGATTCCCTGAGGCTGTAGGGGGGATATGCATGGTGTGACACACACTGAGTTTTTAAGTCTAAGTTCAGAATGCCCATATGTAAGATGTACACCGATTCTGGGGCACTTGGAGGAACACAGGGACAAACACAAATAGAAAGGGCTGCCATTATGTACCGCCCTCTCCTGGTGCTCACTGCATTCTCAGCTTCCTTTGGAAGTCAAAGAAGCCTTTTTTCTAATGGCTTTAGAGCTGAACATTTCCTGACCCCAACTTGCATTGCTCATCTGACCCACAGCCTTCTTCTCAGTTTATGGGAGGAGCTGAAAAGTCATGCAAGAGCATGATTTTCCTTGAGCAAATATGGAAGACTAAATAATACTTGAGAGAAGCAAGGAATGAGATGGACATGACTGTTTGACAGGAAAGCATGGAGTGTCTTCCAGGCCCATCACTGGGTAAAAGGCAAGATGTGGTGGAAATGCATGTGGAACATGAAGCCAAGCTTTGGTTGTGAGTCTGTGTGTTTCTAGAGGGAAGTGTCTTTGTGTATTGTGCTGCAACTGAGTGGTTAAGTACAGAGATCCTGAAAAGTCTGCCCGGGCCAGGAGGTGGACTCTTCACAAGCTAATGCAGCTCACCTCTCAGGACGGATGACTGACACAGCCTGCTTGCTCAGGCTTGCACATGAGCTTGTGCTTCCCGTTGTGTATTTGTCTTATTAAACTGTACAGGATCCAGGCTCCCCTGAGATCAAGTGTTGCCATTATTTGTATTTAATGAATTAAAATTATTTTCTTCTCCCTTACTATTTCTTCTCAGATGATTCATTCCCTTCACCCCCCCACAATATTCTATTCTCAACGTGTTGAACTTTGAAATCATTTTCTCTACATCCAATTTTTAAAATTTTACTTGCCCAAGTTTATGCTTGATAAATAACATATTAATATTTCATTTAAAATGAATGTATTTTACTTCGAACAGCAATTATATAAGTATTATCAACAATAAATACAAATTTAACTTACTTTTCAAACTGGAGTGTCTAAGAACTAATGCCATGAATCAAGTAAAAATATAACAAAAATATTGATTATTATATTTATAATCATGTGCCAAGTACTATGCTTGATTCCATAGATTATTTCAAAGTAAAATTAGTTCATCTTTATTAGTTATAAGGTTGCTGCATGACAAGGCTAAAAAAGGTCTCATTTTACATTTTAGAGAGTATTTTCGATGTGTCATACAGTGAAATTAGTGTAGCATTATTGTCCTTCAGACAAAGAACTCCTATCTAGAACATACAAAGAATTAAAAAAAAAAATCAGGCCTCCAAAATTCAAAGACCCAAACCAAAAATGGGCAACTTCACAAATGAAGAGGTACAGAGGGCAAATAAATATATGAAAAAAAATGTTCAACACCACTGGTCATTCAAGAGATGCAAATTAAAGCAACACTGAGATACAATCTTATGCCTGAAAGAATGGCCGTCATCAAGAAGTCAACCAATAACAAATGCTGGAGAGGCTGTGGGGAAAACAGATCCCGCTCCACTGCTGGTGGGAATGAGGGCTCGTACAACTACTATGGAAATCAGTATGGAGATTCCTCAAGCTATGGTTTGTGTATAGGTGTCCCCGCCCCCCCAAAGCCTCATGCAGTTGTGGGGTGGACTTGTAGATTTTGTGATTGATTCTTGTGCATGTGGACCCTGCACCAGCCCAGGGGCAGGTGATTTGCATTATAATGCAAGGAGGAGGGATGAGAGACGAGCTGCTCCTCCCTTAGCTCTCTTGCTCTTTGCTGCTGCCATGAAAGGTGTCTCTGCCACGTGCCACTCTGCCTTGGAGCCAGCTGAGTATGGACTGAAACCTCCAGTAACTGTGAGCTAAACAAACCTTTCCTTGCTTCATTTTGGGTGTTGGATATTTGTCCCAGCAAGGAGAGAAGAATAACTGAGATACCTCAAAAAGCTAGGATTTGGGGTCCCACTCAATCCAGCTATTCCCCTCCTAAGTATTTTTCCAAAAGGATCAGGATCAGCATATCACAGTGATATATGTGCACCCATGTACATAACAACACAATTTGTCAGATCTAAAGCTTGGAAACCACCCAAATGCCCATCAACTGAGGAATGGATAAAAAAGATGTGGTATTTTTACACAATGGAATATTATTCAGCTTAAAAATTTAAATTTGAGGATTTGTAGATAAATGGATACAAACGGAGACTGTATTGGTAAATGAAATAAATCAGATCCACGTGTGCAAACACTATATTGTCTCAATAGTGTGAAAACCTGAAAGAGTAAATAAAATTTGAAAGGTACAGCAGATACTGTGAAAGGGAAAGAATTTGTTCAATGGGAAGGAAATAATGGGATGAGGAAAAGGCAAAAGAAAGAAGGGAAAAAGATGTATTTATGTATAAATTCAAGATAATTTGGATAATTGTACTATTGATTTCTGCAGGTCTTTTGAAAGGAGCAGTTGGTTAATGTTTAATTTTTTTCTTTTTATTCTTTTTGTGTAATTTCTTATAACTTTTTGTTATTATTTTGTTTTGTTTTGTTTTAAACCAATTTCACACATTTATATCTGGTAACTGGAACAACTGATTTGAATATGACATCATGCAATACAGCAACCATTGTTGAATTCCTATTACTTTGTTTAGTGTCCTTAGAAACTTTGTGTCATTTCTAATGTTTTTTATTACTATTTGCATTTTTAAAAAAAGAGTTGCATTGTAACTGTGAGTCAGTATCTACAAAAATCTACTGTCAAAGGGAGATTTTTAAAATCCCTATAAAATATTTAGAGGGGACAGTGTCTTTGTTTTGAAAAGTGTCACAGGTTTGCATAACTGAGGAAGGGACATTTCCAGCGACTGGTGATACCTGAGTGCCCTTTGTAGCAAGGACCTTGGGGGATTGCCTCCCAGTTGTTATTTGCTTTAATTCACACACCTCCCTAAAAGATAAGTTTTATCCTGATTCATTAATGAAGAAACTAAGGCTCTAAGTGTTGTGGCACCTCATCAGGATCAATGAGGGAAGCAGACGTGGAATATTCAGGTTTGATTAACTGGGGAACAGAAAGCTGTTAGTGATCACTGTAGCTGATGTCTTCTTTACAGCCTGCTGGGGTCATCTTCTTGAACAGAGACAAGTGGGTTCAGGGTCAACTTAACATTGACTCATCTCAGTAAAGTCACAAAGGAGAGCCAGAAGCCAGATTCCATTGGAATTCTAGTCATAGGCATGCAAATAATTCGAGACATATCCTCTTCATCTTCGTACCCAGTATAATTCCTTGAACACAGTAGATAGTCAATAAATAATGAGCAAACAAATGAATGCAAAGCAGGCTACTTTGTAATTAGTTTCTCTGTTTAACAAAATACAAAAGGGCTCCCATATTGAAGAAAGCAATTATATATCTTCTAATTCAATTCTCTGTCTGCTGGTGACTTGATTCTAAAGTATCAGGCAATGAAAAATCACCATCTTTTGCTTCTTGTTTTAAAGGGATTTTTCCCAACTCACAAAAAGTTCTTGAGGTCCAAAAGTCACATGCCTCCTGTACAAATAGAGACCTCACTGTGGGGTCAAAAAGTGTCCAGAGTCTCCCTAGAGCTGGTGACTCTTTCCACTGATCTCCAGAATAGGGGCTGAAGTGTCCTTAGCCACAGTGGAAGGTCATGAGACTTGCAGCAGACAATGGAAAGGAAGGGGGTAGGCTACATGTAGGAATGTCATCTAGGACTAGTTCAATTATCTAAGCGTGAGAACACAGGGCTTGACTAAAGTGAGTAACAGCAAGATAGTTATAAACGATTCAGCAGGAATTAGATGATTGAAAGCAAACAACAAAGGAAGAGCACGGGCCCGTGATCAGACCAGCTGCAATGCCAGGAAGAGAAAGAAATGGCACATCGCCTGAACCTAGCCTAACACCGCGACGCTTATGGCCTCTCCTACCACATCTCTTTCCAACATAACTGAAAGCCAGTCAATTTACAATGCATAACAAGACATTTTAAATCTCCACATCCTCATTTGTGCCTCAGTATCCCACATGCATAATTACTAACCCACAAATAATCTCTACCCCTCTTTTTTTTATCAGTTTATAATTTTTTACTGCAACAGGTTTATGGTACATACTGATGTCATTCCTTGCAGGGAAGTGGTATGGACGTAAGATAGTCTAATTCTTGTTTTCATCCATTCTCCCTCTACCCCCATCTCTTGAGCCCTTTCATCTCTGGAAAATATCTATTTCCCAAATTCCTACTATCTAGTTTTCATTTACATTTTTGGCTTCTTACGTCGAAGAAATGACGTGGTGTCTGAGCTTGCGTGCCTGAGCGGTTTCACAGCCTGCTGCAGCCTCAGGGTGCGCCCCCTCTACGGATGGCTCGAGCCTGCTCTTTCTGGCAGAGCAGCGCTCGTATCCCTAAACACCGCAGTTTGTATGTCCGGGCCCCTTCTAAAATTTAGCTGTTAGGAATTGTGCGGCCCTAAACAGGATACTCGTGCACCACTGTGACACGACGTCTTTCACTCTTGGTGAGATACCTAGGAGGGGAATAGCTGGCTTAAATGGCATTTCCAGTTGGAGTCCATCGCAGAATCTCCATACTGATTTCCATAGGGGTTGCACGTCTTCCTACTAACAATGTAGAAGGGTTTCTTCGCCTTTGCAGCCTTGCCTGCACTTTTATTATTTTATCTCTTGATGACAGCCATCTTTCTGGAGTAAGATAGAACCATTTTGTAAAAATTTAATTTAATTTAATTTTAAAGAATATAAACATATATAGCAAAAACAAAGACAGAAACGGAGTAACATGCAGCAATATATATGGTATGGATTTTCAAAATAAGAATGGTATATTAACAATGGTTATTATATCATATATTTTTATCATCAAATATGTTGTTCAGATTACCAGCTATAGGTATGTAAGATTGGACAAATAATTAAATATTAACACTTGCTTCAAAAAAAATCTTAATTTTTTCTTGTCCTTTTCACTTTTTAATTTTATTTTAAAGAGAGTATAATCATAATTGATAACATGTTAGAAATGGAACACATTTAGAGAACAAGATGGAATCTTGCGTTGATTTCTCTAAAAGCCAGAGACATTGAATCATTTTCCTCATGCATTTATTGACCATTTCAACTACTTAGATGTGACTATTTAAATTACCCTTAGGGTTGGAACTCTCATAGCTTGCGTTAACTTACTCTTAGCTTGTATAGACTGTCTTATGTTCCTTGGTTTTCCCCTCTTTACTCTTTTAGCTTTTTTAAAGTTATTTATTTTGTGGCTGGCTCAGACCACCCTGGTGGGGGTGGCATGGCATGTGGTGCCTGAGATTGAACCATGATCTCTGTGCTTGCTGAAGCCTGCCTAAGCAGGTGCTTTAGACTGCTGAGCTCTCCCGCCGGTCCCTTAGCTTCTTACAGTCAGTCTTTCTGCTTCATTACAAATCCAGCTAGTCTCATTTATTTCCTCTACATAGCCTACCTCGTTTATGCACTAAAGGCACAAGTGTCCAGAGCGCAAAGTAGACCCCTAAGAAACATTGCAAGGAGCAATCAATATGCTTAAGGAGAGAAGGAGGTCCACAAATATTTTTAGCAAGAGGCTAAAGCTGAGATTTAAAGCCAAAGGCACAACAAGGTTTGCCCCCTTCTCAAAGTAGCCGCAAGACGGCAAAAGGCCAAGAACAAATAAGAAGTAAAAAGAAATTGAGCAGAGCTTTGAAGGGGCTGTGAAATGGCAGACAGAAACTGGTACAACAAGAATAACGAAAAAATGAGTTTAAACATAAGCCACATTTTTTTGTTTGAAATTAGTGATGCCTGACAGCATCACCTGGAAAAAGATGGAGGCATTATTTTTGAATTACAATTGGAACCAATAACAATTTTAATAAGGATTTCCAGGCTGTCTGTTAATGAATGGAGGACAGAATGTCCTTTGCAGGTTGGTATTTCAGGCCTGTGTGCTTTCCTTACCCCCCACTTTTCTCACCTGTGTATCAGGATTAATTGTGGGGCACATTACGGCTTTGAAAAACTAAATGAGCCAAAAATGTGAAAGGAGCTTAGCACGGAGCCCAGAACATAGGAAAGCCTCCATTAGTGTCAGCAGTCACTACGGTCTCCACCACCACCATCGCTGCTATTATTATATCTAGGGAACTCCTGACTTGTCACGTCATGAAAGACTGCTTTTCAAGGTCGCCTACCAGATGAGCTTTTCCGAGTGGGATAATGGAATGGGCGTGTGAAACAATTTCTCCATAGAATACATAGACACATTCATTAGTCAATGTGTTGGGACCACAATCCAAAAGCAATTTGTCCTCTTCATGATATGGTACAGGATCTCAAAGCGCCCTAATGAGCGAGTGTAAGACCACCCCCAGGTGGCTGCATCCACACGGCATAGCGAGCTCTCGTTATCCAACCACGTGGAGCAGCTATGACGGAGACCTAATAAAAAGCATCATTCAAACTTATCACCAACTCAAAATTCAAAGTGATTAAAATCTGGATGAGAAGAGATCAAACCCAAGAAAATTTATGAGCCAAATCAAGTTGGAGAAATTACCTAACTTTTCTGAGCTTCTTTCTCTGGCATGCAAAAGAGGAGACACCTTCCTGCACCATGAAGATTAAATTTGTTAATAAATTTAAAACAACAAAATACAGCAGAAAAAAGCTGTGATATAGTTGGCAGGACACAGTCACTATTGTGACAGTCAACATTTTGTCCCTGAAAAACGAGATAAATAAATTAATGGAGAAAATGTTTATTTTGGCTTATGATTCCAGCAGTTTCAGGCCATAGTCAGGGCTCCACCGCTTTGGGCCTGTACGGAGGCAGACACAGAGGAAGGACATGGTATAAGCCACTCACTTCAGGCAGCCAGGAGACACACAGAGAAGGAAAGAGTCAACGAGGAAGGGGCCAAAGGAAGGGGGCGTCCCAGAACAAGGTAGAGTCCTCGAGGCCACGCCCTCGGGATCCACCCTGTTTACCTAGACTCCCACATTGTCATCACTTCTTAACAATGCCATCAAATTATGACAGAAGTTAGAGCCCTGATGACCCCATCTCTTCCAACAGTCACAGCTCTGAGCACATGGGAATTTGGGAGGACATGTTTGATCCAAACCAGAACAACTATCACGCAGGCTGGGGAGATGGCTCAGTAGAATAAGTGCTTGCCCGGCAAGTACAAGGGCCTGAGTTCAATCCCCGGGTCTGAAAAAACAAAAACAAACAAACAAAAAACTAAATATGCTTTAGGGGCCAGGGAGATAGCTCAGTAGATTAAGTGCTTGCCTGGCAAGAGCAGGATCCTGAATTTAATCCCCAACACCACAAAAAATAAGTAAATAAAGGAATACAATTCTAGACTCATTTTTCCCACTTCCACTCATTACTTTTGTTAATATCCCAGACCCATGTTTCTAACAGGGCATCCCCATGTTGTTAATCACTTGAAATAGCTAGTGCGACGCGAGATATCATGTAAGTATAAATTAAGCGATGATTTTGAAAAACAGTACAAAAAAGGAATGTAAAATGCTTCTTTATAACTACATTGCCTGATTTTATTTTATTTTAGTATCAGGGATTGAATTTAGGACCTTGTGATTGCCAGGCAGGCATTAAAGTCACAGAGCTATCTTCCCAGCATAATTATATTGTCATATAATAAAATGATGTTATTGAATGTATGAGGTTAAATAAAATGTCTGGGATTATAGTTCAGTGGGTAGAGTCCTTGATTGTCATGCACAAAGCTTTGGGTTTGATCCCAACATTAAAAAACAAAACAAAGCAAAACAAAAACCCCATAAGCCAACAAAGAAACCCAAACTAAAGACACACTGGTAAAATCTTCTGTACCTGTCTCTTTATTAAGTTCCCTTCCACGGGAACCTCATGTTTCTACTGAATGGCACTAGTTCAACAATCAGTCTCACATCATTAGAGAGACAGTAGTTAAGCAATGGAAAGCTCGCAGTGGTCCTTCCTACTTCTGATAAGCTAGATTGAAGTGAAGCTTGCTAACAGTCCCAAAAGACATTTCAGGGTTTCTATTAGATAGAAGCTCAGAAAAGGAGATAAGGATAGGAAATAAATAAAACAATTGTAGTAATAGTAATAAGAAGATGACAGTACAGAAAGCATGAAACCATGGCCTAACCAAATGGTGAAAACAGAGCATATGGAGCAAAACACAGTAAGGTGTCTTTAAGAACTGGAAGAGCCTTGATTTATTTGTGGTTGGGAGGGATAAAGAAAGAACAGCCATAAGGACCACCATATTTACAAATAATATTGACTGACTAGCCAAGAATCAAACTGCAAGAAGCTGGTATTTATGTGCTGGCAGAATGGAGTATTTGTTTGTTTGTTTGTTTGTTTGCTGGCATTGTATCTCCTGGGCCTGTTATGGAGGGAGCTGGCCAGCTACCTTAGAAGAGCCCGGTAACTAGTTATTAATGGAAAAAATGACAAATTCAAGTAGAACTGATTTTGTTGACAGATAACAACCAATGCCTTTGAGCTGCTGTATATAACTTAGGCCATTCATGATAGTCGAATGTACAAGGAGTAAAATAAAAATGTAGCCTAGCCTCCAAAAAAAAAAAGAGACAATTCATATACTAGAGAATAAAGAAAAAAACTTCTTTTAAAATGCCAGAAGGTGTAAAAAAGTGTATGATCAATAGTGCCAGATACTCGAGAGAAGATAAGGAGGAAGAAAAATCTTTTGATTTGTCTTGAAAATGATTGTCAAAGACCTTGGAAATACTTGTTATAATGGGTGCTGTGGGAGAAGCCATTTCACTAGATAATGGTCCAAAGAAATTCTTGTAACAAAAAAAGAGGCTGGTGTTCAAAACACTCATTACAGGGTGGTAGTTAAGTTGGAAACTAGATCAAGTGGTACGCTTTCAAACTGATCAATGTTTGGTGACACAGGACAAAGAAATGGAAAGGATAAATAAGCTCGCAAAAGAAGGGATCAGTGTGGAGCTAAATGCTAGCGTTCACACTGTGATTTGAAAACACAGGGCACATTTCTAGTTAGTAGCCAGGATGGTCTAGGGCTAATATTATTGGATAAATGTCGTCTTCATTCCTCACCTTCTAATCTCATTAAACTGCTGTGCTTAACTCTCACTAACAGGAACCAATATGAGGATTGATTTTAGGCAATTTCAAATCTTCCCTGATATTAGTTCAGGATCGTATCAGCAGAAAATCTACTTGTCCGGAATGGATTGCACTGGTCGACTCCAGTGATTTCAAAATTGGGAAGTCAGAAGATATTGAATTTTAAATATTAGATTATTTTATATTGGACTTTGGATCTAATATTCGATATTAAACTGTAAAATCACATTGTCCTTATTGCTAGCCTTCTTTTTTTATCTCGCTGCAGGCTCAGTATTGTTTTAGGGCAGTATTTGGGGGCCCCCGAGCCTGCAGTCCAAGGGAAAATATTTGAACCACTTATTAAATAGTGGACAGCCCCAGCTTTAAAACAAATGTTGCCAAATTTTAAATGGAGTAATTTGCTAACATCTGATGGCCAAATCATATTTGACTACTGTAGTAAAATAAATATGAAACAAAACAAAAATAAAATGCCAGCCTTATTGGAAAAGCAGGGCACATACTTGTGACTCAGCTGTGGTGTGGCCTTGAACACAAACAGTCCTCCAGGAAAGGCGCGGAGCAAGGGCAGGGAGTAAACACAAAGACACAGGACAAGTGTGGATTCCGCTCAAGATACCGCACTGGGTCAGTGTCATGTCTCAGCTGTGTTAATGTGACATTTATTAAGAATGATCAGTTTTGAGCAACACTTTAAAAATTATCTTTTTTTCATTTTTTAATTTGTTTTCCTCTGTAAGGTTAAAAAAACAAAACAAAACAAAACTAGGCTCTGATAAAAATATTAAAATTAGAAGCAATATGTTCAGGGCCAGCCAGATAGCTTAGCAGATTAAAGTGCCTGCATAGGCAGACATAGGGATGGGCTTGATTCCCGGAATGCTATACCAGGCCTGCCCCCAGGGCGCACTGAAACAGCAGTTGAGACTGGGAGTGGTGGCATGCACCTATAATGCCAGCACTTAGGAGGCTGAAAACAGGAGGATCACTATGAGTCTGATCTGTGCAGTGAGACCCTGTACTAAATACATTAAAAAAAAGTAAAAGCAGTATGTTCACCTTTGAAACCTCAGATAAAACACTCATGTTTGATTTTACTGAACTGCAAAACAGGCCTCAGTCTGTTTGGACAAAGGTCTAACACATTTGTCTAAAACAACAACAAGGACTGTGGTAATAATGAAAGTTGATGTTTATCTTTCATGAATCGGGGACATTCTTACTACTCCAATCCAAGCACTTCCCATGAACGGCATCATCTGTGTCTCAAGTAAGACAAACTCAAAGAAGAATGCATTGTTAATACTCTAGCTTGACCTATGAGGATGCTGAAGACTGCCACAGTCCTGTTGCTAGGAAGCCACAGAATGCGGGCAAAATCTCCAAGTATGTATATACTAGAGTAACCCCCAAAGAGGGTCTGATACTTTAATGGGTATATTCTCTGTAGAGCAAAAATTTATAATCATTTTTGAAAAATGATCCTGTGCCAGGCATGTAAGTAGTAACAAGCATATTTTGATCAAAGAAGTGTGGAGACCAGATTCAGGGGCCAGAAGTTGTCAGAATAAGCACTCCAGTACCTGCTCAAGACTGAAAAAGAGGTGATTTTGCAGTGAGTCCCAAATTATTGGGTAGATCTATTTCAAATCCCTTTCTCCTAGGTGTAAGATCTATCCTAGCAACTGTATTGGAATCAGGCTGGCAAGCGTTAGTCAATTCCAATTCCATGAGCAAGAAAGGAACAAAGGTTTAAGCAGGTCTTGTCTGAAAAGAGTGGAGGTTCTGGGAGCAAAGGGAGGAGCTGGGTCCTAAGAAGAAAGGAAGGTAATGGCGAAATGAGAGGCTTCCGCCATGGTGGCAGGTGGGGTCCGTGGAGCAGGGTGTTTCCTGAGATTGTACGGAAGCCATTTGCAAAGAGGTGCAAGCAGCAAGCCAAGCGGTCCTCAGAAAACTTGAGTCCAACAGCTTTCTCAAGGGAATCTGAAGGAAATGCTAGCTGGAGAGATAGCATCCCTCATAAGGGTTCACGGACGGATTAGTATTAAAACTGAGAATTAACAAGTCCAGGGAACGTAAATCTATTGTTTTCCCAAAGTCCCATGGAGTTTAGACTCTTTCTCATAGAACATTTTCTATAATGACGATAAACTGGTCACTGTGCATGACTGTCATTGTGAATCTTGTAAGATAGATAGAATGAAGAAGAGAGCACAAGGTGACCCACTGGGAAGCTGAAGAAGATAAGGAACATCTCCTTCTGCTTCCTTCTGCTTTTGCGATTGCATTCTTTGACATGTCCTATACTGAGACATTTACAATGTGTCAAAGGCGTTAATGAAGCAGAATATTTATGCGGATATATTTATATGAACGAACATACATCTACTGAAGGTGTATGTTTTCTAATTTTGCTGACCAAGGGTGCAGTGAGCAGGTCTGGAGACAAATAAGTTGATCTTTCTGAGGTGGATTTTCCTACCAGAATGCAGCTCTAATTAGTGTAAACATAGAGGCTGTTTCTATTCCTCTAATTTTTTTTTGGTGTTTGTCTAAAATTATTTTAGCCTCCTTAGAGTACCACTCTTAGTCACTGCAAGCTGCTAGTGATAAGTAGAGCAGGAGCTGGAACAATGGAACATTAAGATTGTGAAGAAAATACAGATGCTTGCCGCCTCAGAGCAGAAAAGAGATCTAAATATTACATGCTATTTTATCTCTATTAAATTTTAGAATATGTCAATACGTTGCTCATATGTAGGTCTGTATAGAGAGCAACAATCCTTTTCTTTCTAACATTAATGTCTACTTGGAGTGTGCTATGGAAGTTTTATAAACCCAAAATAGTTAAAAATTACTAATCACAAAAGCCTCAACCTTTAGGTAGAAAAAAAGGAAGAGAAAATCCATTTAGTCACTGCAGTTATTTGGATTTATAAAATCCCTTTCCCCCAAAGCTCTTGCAGTTCTCTAAATAAGTTTGCCGACATACTTAAAAAGTACAATCTAGGTTTTCAAGAATATTATTGACCTTGAAATATCCAATTATATGTAGACTCCTAAGTCTTAAAAATTTAACAAAGAATACTACTTCAGGCTCTTAACGGAACATAAAAGGTAAAACGAACTAATTCTTGAGACACCAATCTTATTCCCGATTTAAGAAGAGGGGATGCCACACTTCTTTGTCTTGGAATCACTTTTTAAGTCCCACCCTGTAAATTCTGGAGATCACAGAACAGATCTAACTGTTCTCCTAACTTCAGATTTCTAACGTTTGTCTGCAGCCGTCATGGGTTATTGTTCTGGAATAAACAGCTTCCCTAATTGTGGTCACCATTTAGGACGAAGGCCACCGGCTAAGCCTGCCTGGGCTGGGCAGGCAGAGTCAGCCTAGGCGCAGGGGACCTGGGGTGCGCAGGGGGCCTGGGGTGCGCAGGGGGTTAGGATGCACAGGGGCCTGGGGTGCGCAGGGGGCCTAGGGTGCGCAGGGGGCCTGGGGTGCGCAGGGGGTTAGGGTGCGCAGGGGCCTGGGGTGCGCAGGGGGCCTG
>NDGM011176142.1:0-14804 GCA_002564305.1 Octomys mimax | reverse complement strand
CTCTGCCCTGTGCCACTCTGCCTTGGAGCCAGCCAAGTATGGACTGAAACCTCCATTAACTGTTAGCTAAGTAAACCTTTCCTTCTTTAATTTTGAGTGTTGGGTATTTTGTCCCAGCAATAAAGGAAAAGTAAGCAAGACAGATGGCCCAACACAGGAGTAGTCACATAGCAGCATGTGCATCAGTACTTAATATGCACATGTCCATTCCCCCACTGACTGAGCTGGTAGGGCCTGTAACCGGTGATCTTTCGGTACCGCGCTGAACTTTAGAACCATGGCTTCAGAGGCTAGAACCCTGGAGCCCTGGAGAACTGACTGGCTATAGCGATGGGCATGGGCTTTACGAGGTGGACCCACAGCAACCTGCAGGACACAGAAGTTGTGAACAGGGTAGGCTGTGGAGTCGCAGCAGAAGAGAGACAGTTGAGAAGCTTCCTTCCTCCCAGTGCCACGAGCTGGAGCAACTGGAGAAACAGCATAGATGTACTAGGTTATAGCCCAAGGTGTAAGCTAAATATTTATGTATTCATAGTCACATAAATAAAGGGGAGGGAATACAAATCCCTTGTGCAGAGGGATCCGTGTGACTTGCGCACACATCGCATGCTATAAGCACTGGGCCACACCTCTACTACTACCGTCTGGCCTGCCTGAGTGGCTGCATTCTGAAGTACACAGTACAGAGAGGTCGCAGGACAGCCTCCTGCAGGTAAGGGACAGGGGAGTATGAGGGGTGAGAGCCACACAGGCGGCAGGCGCCCCATGATGGGATCAGGCGCCCCATGACAGGATCAAGTGCCCCATGACGGGATCAGGCGCCCCATGACGGGATCAGGCTGGGAAACACCACAGCTGCGGCCTCCTGCAGGCCGATGGAGAGAGAAGCCCCACCACACTGCAGGAGGATCCCCAGGCCCTTCCCACACAGCTCACAACCCTTGCTCCAGGCTGTTAAGAAGACAGTGGAAAACTGAAGCAGTCACTGTTGGAGGGCAGCTGCACACACACACACACCTGGGAAGTGTGGCATGGGGTTGTGGAGTAGACGGAGGCCAGGTGTGAAGCCCAGAGCGCGGGCAGGTGAAGGGCTCTTGGCTTCCAGAGTCTGCAGCTCCTCCCCACCAGAGCCGGTCCACGGCTGCTGGCTCCCCAGCTGCCCGCCAGAAAAATTGTCCCCTAGCTTTTGGATTTGTCTGCGAGTCTAAAACTGTCCTCAGACAACAAAATCAAAAACAAAAATTCAAATCTGATTTTGCAATAGAAAGCTAAAATTATTTTTATGTTTCAGGAGACCAAGGCAAAATTGTTCTTCTTGATTCGAGAACAATAATTTAGACGTTGATGTCTATAACTTTCTTTGCATGAAAATGTCTGTACCAGATTGCCCTACATGAAAAGTACCCCCAGAGTCTGAAATACGTGAGCACCTCTGTACATTGTGAGTGAACCAGGTCCTACGACAGTTGTACCCAATTTCCTGAGGTAATGGAAAGGCAGTTCATTAAGATTCCTGCAGTGACTCTATAAGCATGTGTTGCCAGTCATCCTTAACCAGCACAAATTGTCAGAGCATTGCTTTAACTCCCTGCCCACTGAAATTAAGACGGCTTAGGCCACTAATGCTTGTGTGAAATTGGAGAGCTTTATCTTAGTTTGAAAGAGCAGTAACCTTAACATGTGGAGGAAAATGATGGTGTAAAGCAGCATACAATTGTTTATATGTCAGGAATGTTGAACACATCAGCAGGGCATTAAAGAGGTGTGGTACCAGCACAGCTCCGCAACACTGACACATAGCAGCCCCGGGGTCGTGACACGGCACAGAACCCTGTCTCTGGGAAGTGATGTTTTTGCATCAATTAAAACTATTATTTCAGGCCAGGGAGATGGCTCAGTGGAATAAGCGCTTCCCTAGCAAGTGCAAGGGCCTGAGTTCAACCCCTGGTTCTGCAAAAAAAAAAAAAAAAGAAGAAAGAAAGAAAGAAAACAAACCATTACTTCGGCCGGTGAGATAGCTCAGCGGATTAAAGTGCCTGCAAGCAGGCGCAGGGGCGGGTGATCCCCGGCCTCCTGTGCCGGCCCCACCCCCAGGGTGCGCGCATCTGTAATCCCAGCTGTTGAGGGACTGTAAACAGGCAGATCACTATGAGTCCGATCTAGTAGTGAGACTCTGAACACACTGTAGATCCTTCCCTAAAATACAAAAAATTAAAAAATAATTAAATTAAAAAATCATTCTTTCTCTTGGGAGTCACTTCTTTTGGGGTACAGCTTAACTGACTTATTCCTTAACCAGAAATATGAAAAGAGACTTTACAGACATCTAACTGCAGGAAAGCCCTTCGCTCTCTGCTGCCAAAGATATAAAATGGAATTTGAGATCGGCATTGATTAAAAAGATGCTGAAAGTCCGTTGCATTTCAGAATTGTAAGAGAATATGGAAACCCCGTGCTCTGCCTGACCTGGCCACTGCGATTGCTTCTGCAGCTCGAGTGCGCTGTCGAGCACCCTCGAGGACAGGTCCCCTTGGGCCACCGGCTGAACCTGTACGGAGACAAGTCGCTGGAAAACGCCCCTTCCCAGTTCTGCTACCGAACTGGTGGTGACAAGACAGCCTCGAAGGGAGAAGCACGGTGTTCAGAGCTTGAGGATCCCGCGTGGCGCCTGCAGGTGGATCTACTGCAGGTCTCAGCCCGCCTATTCTGTCTACAGCCGGGAATCCTTAGGAAGAGCCCAGCAACTTCTTGGGAAGCGGCGCACCCTGGGAGCACGGCTGCGGGCCGCCGGCGGGGTGCGGCTGACAGAGGAAGCCAGGGGGGATCAGAAAGATTCTTTGCAGGTGCAGCGAGAGTCAGAGCTGACCTGCGTCAGTGCTGAAGAATAAGCCAAGGCGCCGCTCTGCATGGCGTGGCTCTCCACAGGGAAGCCGCATCGAGCTACCGAGCAGGAGCAGCCAGGACGGGGCGGCTGCAGAGGACGTGGACCGTGAAGGACACCCGGACTGTAAAGCCGGCAGGTGGAGGAAGGCGCGGAGGGAGGCTTGTTGACCTAAGGGCAGAATGAACGCCCGTTGGCTGGCCCAGCGCCTCCTGGGCAGGCCTCCCAGTGTAAATGCTCACCGATCCTGCGGCTGCAGGTACTTGGAGAAAGCCCTTTGGGGACCCGGACTCTTGGGGTGGAACCCAGGGCCTCCAGCCCGAGAGCTGCCCGCAGCCCCACAGAGCTGCGTCTTGCAAAGGAGTCCCAGGGACCCGGGAAGGCACTCTTCTTCCTGATTCTGTGTCTAGCTCTGCCCTGGTGGAAAATCACAACACCCAAGTACAAGCTCCTGTGTTGGGAGAATTCAGTGTAAAGAACAAAAATCTACAGAGCATCCTGTGGGAGGGGGAGAAGGAAAACGGCATCACCATTGCTGTAGAAATGAGCTGAAAATTTCTAAAGTAGTGATTACCACAAATATGGGAATAAATTTAACTTTTACCATTAAATTCAAAGGTTTCCAGGAACCTATGATTTAAAAAATAAATAAGTCTTCCTACTGAAAAAAATAGGTACATTTTGGCAGGGCCCATAAAATGGTCTTCTAAAGAAATTATTTACTACCAAGAAATTCTAAGAGAAACACACGTACAAATATTGGCCACATAACTAACTGCTCTCTTCCAAAGGCGTGATTCCCACATTCAATTCAACATGAAAGCAGCACTTAGAAATATGTTGTTCTTCACCGCATCTGCAGAATGTTCCATCCCCATCAGAGGATGAGCCGCGACAGGCGTTTCTCACACGTTATCGATGGCTTGCAGGCACAGATACATCACAAACATCCGTCGTATCCATCGTCTGTGGGCTTGAAGCCCCACTTGGGATCGTTTTTGTAATTTAGATTTGCACTGTGGTTTTGTCTTAGTGCTTTAGTTAGGCCATAGGATGATGGACGGTCACATAGCTACTTAGTAGGAGGGTAATGACAGCCCTGTGTCATCTGTTGAACTCTAGCCACAGCACCGCATGGTGTGAGGAAGTGGGATTTGGGGAGTGGACAGGTGATGAGGACAGAGCCCTCCTTTTCAGACCCTTAGAAAGAAGCTGCTGCCTGTGGAGGGACTCTTCTGTCCTATCCTGTCCTGTCCTGTCCTGTCCTGCCCTGCCCGCCTGTGGAGGGACTCTTCTGTCCTGTCCTGCCCGCCTGTGGAGGGACTCTCCTGTCCTGTCCTGCCCGCCTGTTGAGGGACTCTTCTGTCCTGTCCTGTCCTGTCCTGCCCGCCTGTGGAGGGACTCTCCTGTCCTGTCCTGTCCTGCCCGCCTGTGGAGGGACTCTCCTGTCTTCCGGCCTGGTCTGTGTGGCTGGCACAGCAGGGGGCCCATGGCTCTCACTGCCTGCTGCCGCCCCTGCAGGACGTCTTGTACCTAGGCTGGGGCCTCCAGAGAACCTTCTGCTATTCATGAGCCCCCAGGCTAAGCTACTTCACTAGGGCATCCCAAACAGCCCCAGAGCTGCTCTCCTTTCTCTGGTTTTATTTTGTGTTTTGTTTGGCTGCAGTTGCCTTTTCCTCTGTTTTGTGTCCTCTAAGTCAGTCCCACATAAAAATCTGGTCTGTGCTGTGTCTCCACAAGGCAGAGGCCTTTTTTAGAGTGTGGTTTGGGGCCCATGCCTGCCACCAATCCCTCTTAGAGGTCCTAGACATAGCACCTCTCACTTTTCTCCCTGGCTGAGACTCTTCCCAGTCAAAGTGAAGAGAGAGGAAGCCGAGGATGGGGAAGCCCTGGGCCCTGCTGCGTGGCCCTCGGGTGGTAGCGCTCCAACCACGGGGCAGCTGGCCTGGTGCTCTGCCTCGTAGCGGGTAATATCATAACATCATGTGGTGATATTATGAAATCTGCTCTTTTTTACATAATTAATTTGGAAAGCTTGAGCCAGAACTTGCCAAACAAAAATCAGCCTTTGAGAGATTTTATAGACTATATTCTCTTGATAATTGTAGTAACTTTAAAAAGTAGCATCTAAGCCCTCTTAAAATATCTACAGGATGAATTATACAACTAGGACACCTATTTCCACCTACTTCCATCCTAAGTTTTGAGCAGTGTTGGTTGCTTCTCTCTAGATGAAGCAGGGGTTTCTGTGTCACAGGAGACGTGCTGTTCTGCCATCTTTGCCAGCAGTCTGATGTCTTGGGCCTCTCGTCCTAGGGGTACGTGCACACACGTGCTGTTTGCTAAATCTCTGGCAAGCTATAATGTGGCTCCAGAGCAAAGGAATGATTCTTATTATCTAGAAAGGCAGATAGCAAGGGAGGAAGTGGAAATTACGCGAGAAAAGTGCGATGAGTCAAAGACATGGACGATTATACTCGTGTGACTTCTGCACAGACAGGCTGGGCGCAGCTTGGGTGCAGTGTACCCGAAGCGCCGGTGCCACTTCCGGCAGCCCACAGACACTTGGCTCTGAGGACCGCGAGTCAGCTGGAAGCTTGCACTCGCATGAAGAATAGGTCTGGTGAAAGGCTCTGCCTGTATTTTGGCTTTGGAAGTCGGAAGAAGCACAGAAGTAGAATGCCTTCAGGGGCAGTCAGGTCACCAGGAAGGACTTCCTCTCAGCCATGAAGAGAAAGAATATTAGGTAAATCACATAAGTTTAATTTAGAAAATTAACAGAAGCAAGGGGGGCCTTGTATGTTGCCAGCATGACTGTGATGTTGGTGGCACAAACAAGATACACTTGCATGTATATTGTTTGCATGGAAGCAAGGGGAATGAGACACAAAGGCCAAATAGTGATGACATTGCCCTCCTGCTCCTCACAAAGGGTGGTGAGAAATAGGTCCCGCTAACCCAGTGGTCCTCACTGCTGCCAGGGCGCTGTCCGCCAAGCTTCCAGTGGTCGAACGCCACAAAGCAACTGCGCCTGCCCCCTTCTGAGATAACTAAAGCCACCAAGGCATGAGGTGCGAGGCAGGAGTGCTGCAGGGCCCTCCAGCCCGCACACATCCTTCTGAGATCTCCATGGGCCGTGCCTGGGATGGGACGACCAGCGCACTGGCACCTGGAGGATGGGGACAGTCGGTGCCTCTCCTGCCCTGGCCTGTGCCAGTGTGCAGGTACCCAGAATTCCATGAAGTGCCAGTCCCTACGACCAAACTGCAGCCCTTGGATCATAAGGGATGGAGAAACCAGTCCTGGGGACAGTTGGTGATTTTCACACTGAGTAGAAAGGCTTCTAAGGAAGGCCACAGATAATAGAAAGCAGCGGTGGCGGCAGCGGCAGCACACGCCGAGGCAGTGAGGCTGCTGTGCCTTCTGCAGCCCTCGCCGTCCTGGGACCCCTTGGGGTCCTTCTGTACGTTGAACCTGACTCTTCTGGGAGACGGCGAGTGTCTTACTGGCAACCACCGTGCCTGCCTCTTCTGCTGCTTTTGTGTGCTCTTCAGAGAGCAGAGGCTGCTGAATTGCAGAGGGAAAGCCAGCACCGTGTAGCGTGACCGTAGAGCTCTACGTTCCATGGCGTGGCAGGGGCCTTCCCTCCTAACGTGCCCTGACCCATCCCAGGTGACACCGAGGACCTCGCCTCCTCACCCTCCAGAAGACCTCTTGATCCCATATGCAGAGGTCTTTGCTTCCCGTGGGCTTTTGTCTTTCCCACGGTGGCCGAACTCCCATGCTTCTGAGAAGCCCTATGCTTGGAATTAACAGAAACCCCAACATATTATAAGTCAGACTCTTCTTCTCAAACTCAGGGCTGCACTGGAAACACTACTTGCACAGATATCTCTGGCTAAGTTCTTTTGGGGATCCTTCAGTTATTCATCTATGAGATGCCTTCTTTCCTGAGCATCTGCCAACTGCCAGGGACTGCACTTACTTCTCAGAGTACAGGAGTAAGGAGCAAACGTGCTTCTGCTTGTGAACACAAGCGCCCCCGGTGGCGTGTGGATTTGTTTACCCGCATGTCACCACGGACATATTCCCAAGTGCTTGTGCACAGGCTAAGCGTAGCCCATGCTGAGCACTGTGACGGGTCAGGACGCCATTCTGTGGAGGCTCAAGGGTGGGAGGCCTCGTATATACTGAACAACCCTGGAACACAGCATGGGGTGCGACACACCAGCTCCGGCCTTGGGGTGACAATGTAGAGACCAATCAAAGCTTTGGGCATTCTGGCACACACCTGCAGGCCCGGCACTAGGGAGGCTCAGTGAGGAGGACTGTCCAACCTAGGTAACTCGAGGAGACTGTCTCAGAGTAAAATAAAAAGGCGAGGGTTGGAGTTCACGTGGCAGGGCTGAGTTCCACCCCTAGTCCTGACAATAGAAACAAGCACTGAAAGGGAGTGCAGTGGCGGGTTGCGGCGCGGCAGAGAGGGAAGCACGGTGGGTACCGAAGGTGAAGCTGTCCTGCTGATTGTTCTGATGTACACATTCAAGAAGCATGGGATTGAAGGATAAATCCAGTTGTCTGAGGGAGATTTGGAGGGACAGGTGATGTCGAAGTGGTGGCCATAATCCCAGTGCTTAGGTGGCTGAAACCAAGAGGATCACTATGAGTCCAATCTGTGTAGTCAGACCCTGTAGACCCTGTACTAAATACATAACAAATAAATGAATAAATAAGTAAAATAAACTAAAGAAAGAACCAGAAATGTAGGTGGTGCTGCCTTAAACTGCTTGAAATAAATTACATGCTCAGTCCTTGGTGCAGGCCAGGAAGGCGTAGAAAATACCAACTGCCCATATTCTCACTCCTGTTGCAAACAAATCTGGAAAGTACTGTGTTTTGACTGAGCAGATGAGCAAATATGCTTTTTAGGACTGAGCATAGCCAGGCGTGTGGGGAGAGTAACACAATGCACAGTTAATGTGGCGGGAGGGCTGCGGCGGGCCCGGTGCCACGGCCCACCCATGAGCATTTAGGAAGAAGCTAGAGGAAGAGAGGGGAGGATGCACTCAGGGGGCAGCACGGTGAGATGGGGGCGACTTCGCCCTCACTGACCTCGAATCTCACGGCTTCTTTTCTGAGCTCACACTTGACAGTCTTTTCCTGAAATTTTGTCCTTTAGTGTGATGGCAGGCCTTTAGCTGCACGCTGGCTCTGAATCAATCCAAATGTCCCTCCGGCTCACCCCAGACCCCCTGCCCCCGTGATGCCAACTGGGGCTGGGCCCCCACCGCCGCATGTCCTCATCGTGTTTAATCATTGTTTATTCTGAAGAAAAAAGTTACTATAAATCTAACATGTTTATGATGAAACTTGGAAGAACCCTAAAATATAAAGTGTAAAATTATAATCTTTCAAATAGTCCTGACAGGGCGACAGCTGCTAAATGTCTTCAGCGACTTCCTGCTTGTCTCAGTCTCCCCTTCCTCGCCCTTACACACGCACGCACGCACACGCACCCCACGAGCGTCACACACAGCACGGGCATCTCGTGGCCTGCCTTTGTGTGCACACATTCTGTACTTCTCCAGCCCAGCCCCCCCTTTGCGGCGCAGTCTCCCCAGGTAAGTGTCACTGGCTGCTCTAGCTCATCATGGGATGCCCCTCTTCCATGCCCTTCTTCCGATTTTACTACCCCACTGCATTGTGTTACTCTGGTGGCAATGAATGGTCACAACCTATTTTCATGCACACCATTATTTCTTTTCATTTTCCACGTGTGCATTGTTACCTGGCTGTGGTTCTTGTCCAGGATCTTCATGTCCTGAGCAAAGAGTTCAGAAGGATGCCAAAGGGGAACAGTGGACCCGATGGTTCACTTGAAAGAGAAGACAGCGGCCTGGGAGCGGAGCTCACACCCCCACAGGGCTCCAGGTGAGGCTCCAGCCCTGTGGCTAGGGTGCGATCCGGGTCTGCTCCGAGGGTGACTCCTGCGTGGAGCGGCCGCAGCACTCCCTCACTCCAAAGGCTGGTTGGACATGTTAGGGCCTTGGGAGGAACTGTGCTGGCCTCCAAAGCCTGCAGGGGCCAAATCTGCTGTGGTTGACCTGGTGATAAGGGTGGGGCCACCAAGGGCTTCAGAGGCCTCCGTCCTGGACCTGAGGCATAGCCCAAGGTGACCGGGTTACCTCTGCCCGTTGTTTAGACCTGGGCATCTGGGCCCTGGGCTCAGGTTTGAGTGAGGTGGATCCGGGAAGGGCTCCAGGCGGCCCTTGTGCCTCCCTTCTTCACTTCCCAGTCCTTTCCTCAGCTATCTGGGGCCTGAGGCCTTGCCCCAGAAACAGCTTCAGGCAAGCCGACCTCTTCCTTCCCCAGCCTTCCCTACTGCCCTCCTGTCTCAGAGTGTCACACACCCATGTATTTAAAGTAGGAAAGTGTGCAAGGCTTGTCAGGAAGCAGCGAGACTCCCCTCAGCGCCCCCATGGGGGTTTTCCTCCCAGAGGCTGTTATACCTCTTTCAGGATGGTCCTTGTTTTTTTGTCTTTTTGATACAGGGTCTCACTATGCAGTTCAGGCTGGCCTTGAGCTCATTTTGTAGCCCAGGCTGGTCTCGAACTCATGATGATCCTCCTCCCTCAGCCCCGCAGTGCTGGGATTACAGGCAAGCGCCACGCCACCAGGCTCAGATAGGTCGCATCTGGTTTTCATTGCCATCTCTTACCGCATCACTGTTCATTGCTGCACCCTGATTCCCCTCCCCAGTGTGGGGGGTGGAGATTGTTACCACCTGCCCTGCCCCCCGGACCTGTGCTTTGCCTGGAGCCCGCCCTGTGGGGTGGGGTGCAGTCTACACAGGACACCACTGTGCTTTGTGTGCTGCTCGCTGCATGGCAGGCCGGCCTTTGCTCTGCGTGCTTTCTCGTGTGCTGCTCAGCTCGGCAGCAGCTGGACACATAAATATTTACTTTCTCCTGAAGTCGTAATTACTGACCCCAGGACATTTACAGAGGGAGCAGTGAAAATGTGCTCAACTATAATTCAGTGATTATAAAATTTTAAATGGTTGTAATAAAAGTTTTTAATTTTTACTGCCATAAAAATTTGCCATCATTAAAATCTCAAAGTACGGTTTAATCCTAAGAAGGGCCCAGCACACCCTGCCTTGGTGACTATGGAGACTTTCCACCTGTGTCGCCATCTGCCTTATCTGCAGAAACCTGAAACTCGGAGGAAAAGTACGTGCTCTTTATTTTCTGTCTTTGTAACAACAGTGGAGACCCTGGGTGTGGATAGCGCTGTGTAGGAGGCCTGAGACCCTGACCTGCTGCCCGGGCCCAGCAGCGGGCAGCTCTGCCTGGCGCCTGGGTGAGCCGGCTCTCCCGTCCCAGCCCCTCCAGGTCTAGCAAGAGCGCCATATGCCCTGTTCTGCTGCTGTGTACCTGCTGCTGGCTGACCTGGTCCTTAGCTGGGCCATGGTAGGAGGCTGCTGCCATCGGTGCCTGGCATCTTCTGGGCCCCAGCACAGCCTCTGGGCTTCACGAGGCTCTCTGCATGTGCTAGCAGCCTGTATTGCTGCCACCGCCGTCCCAACCTCAGTTATGGCTGTGAAGTGGGCACTGTGTCCCTCCCACCCTGGGGATTGCAAGGCTACACCCACCCCAGGCCACTTAGCAGCTGAGGGGATTGTCTCAAAATAGGAAAGAAAACCAAGACTGGGGACGTAGCTTAGTACAAAAGCCCTGATTCCAGGCCCTTCACCACTCCATCCAGAAAAAAGGAAAGGAAACCCAGAGACTTCATGCCAGGCAGAGGAGCAGGCACTACACAAGCACTGGCCCTCTGTGAGGATCAGCTTGGTGCTGGGTTTGGCCTTGTTCTCTTCAAGGGTCAGCAGGTATCTGGAACTGGTTTTTGAAGGTCAGGGCAGAACTGCGCAGGGCCTGAAGGAGAAGGCCGAGCTGGCAGGAGGGTACACAGGCCAGAAATCTGCTGAACGAATGGCGTGGGAGCTGCGTTGGCGGCCTGCCATGGCCACTGCCTAGTCGTTCCTGAGAATGTCTTCTCCCTTCTGTCTCATTTTCAAGAAGCAGATCTATTTTTAAAAAAATAAGAATAACAAATTCTTTCTATCATAATTTTAGTTGCTTATGAATATGACATTGCAAACTTTTAATAGTGTTGGGCCTTTTCATCTGGGAAAAATGTGTTGCAAGCATGTATTGGCTTTGAATTATTTTCCTTCTCCATGATTCATTAAATGTGTTATCTACTAAGAGGAAGGGAGAGGCGACAGAGCCCCGCCGAGTCTGCATTCCCGTGGGGCGCCCGCTGCAGCCTGCCCCCGAGCCTCGTCCTAGGAGCCTGTGTGTAGCTCCCTCCACCTTGCTCTCCTCGGGAGGTGATCCTTCCGCTGAGTGCAGGCCCGCAGACCAGGAGGACGGGCAGCACAGTAGGCCGTGCCGAGCACAGTTGAGCCCACGTACGGTGCACGACAGCTGTCCGTGAAGGTGCAGCACCCTTGCGTGACGCTGCTTTTGCACTGGTAACCGTTTTGGAGGAGAACATAACAAGTGAAGTTAGGCTGTCTGAAGTCTGATCATGCCTGGACACTTAGCTGTTCCAAACAGATTGCTTTGTCAGAATTTCTGCTTCTCATTGCAAAGAGTCTGGGGAGGGAGAAGACAAACACTTTAAACTTTAGAAAAAAAAAAACCCACAGCCCCAATTATTAAATAAGCAAAACACTGAAACAAATAATTTATGAAAATATAACAGAAAGTGCTCCCCCAGCCAGGGTGTTTCAGTTTGTTAGTTGCCTAGGTGACAGTCCCTGCTCCACGTCTGGTTACTCCTGTCCCTTCGAGGCAGCTTGTCACTGTGACACACACTGTATGAACCAGTCCCCAGGGGGCAAGCCGTTGTGCCTCTTACTTCCTGCTTGCTTGTCCCATATAAGCCCTAGACGCCCACAGACCAAGCCCTCCTGTGCCGGGAACGATTCCCTTCAGTGCCTCCAAATCCCCGGTGTTGTTTCGCTGTCTCTGCTTGCCCTTGCAAAAGAAGTAATACAGTTGGCTGCAAACATGTTACAAAACAATTTTTTGCAAAACTAAAACTGTCAAATAAAAAAGTTCTCACTGCTCCCTGCAATGAGCCTCCAGTCCCCTATGAGGTGTTATCAAGCTGCACAGCAAGAGAGAAAGAACAAGAGACACGGTGGTACAACGGTGGCCCAGGATGGCTCGTTGTTCACGGAACGAAAGGCGAGGAGGTGGCCGGAGCTTAGCGTCTATTGATTGTGGAGGAGTTTATCTGATGGCTCTGAGGGCCGTGCAGATTTTAAGCTACTGAGGATCTTGCCCTGGAGCATCTTTATTCTTAGTAATCCTCAGTAATAGTAGTCTTTTTATTTTTTTATATTTTAGGACAGGGTCTGCAGGGTCTCACTACTAGATCAAACTCATAGTGATTCTCCTGTTGACAGCCTCCCAAGTGTGGGATTACAGGCATGCACCAACACACTGCTGTCTCAGCATGCCCCGGGGCAGGGCTGGCACTGCAGGTCCAAGGATCGAACCCCCAGCCCCCGCGCCTGCTTGCAGGCACTTTAATCCACTGAGATATTTGGCTGGCCCAGTAATCTATAGTCTTAGCAGTGGGAGGTGACCCGCCCCTAATGGGGTAATGGGAAGTATCAAAAGGGTGGCACAAAAAATCCTGAGCCTGCACTCACCCCTCGGAAAGTAGGCAGCACAGCCACCGTGGCTTCCTGAGCCCACAGGACCCGGCATGTTGGACCGTCCATTGCATGCTGTGCAGGCCAGTCAGCATTGTGAATCAGCTTTTTCTTCCCTTACAGGTAGTCCCTCTGGACCTGTGTTAGAGCAGGCTCTGTGGCAAATGCTGTGAATGCCACAGAACCAAAGGATTTTCTCAAGTGTCACTTGCAATCTAGTGAGGGATTTGTAAATTAGGAAACATGTGTGTTTAAAACACCAGATAGGAATCATCACTATGAGAACAGAGTGAGGCATTTGCAAATTGGTGAAGTGTGGTGGGGAGGAAGAATTTGAACAAGGGAATCTAGAAGGAAAGCCCTCACCCTGGGCTCCTCGCAACACCATGTGGTCAGCAGCATGATCAGGTGGCAGCCCAGGCTTGGAGTCGGACCCCAGGAGGTCTGAAGCATAGCAAAGAAGCCTGTACAGAACAGGACGCAAGCGAGCAGGTGGCTTCTCTGGGAAATAATCGCTGAGCTGGACTCGTGGCAGCCAAATGTTCTGGGCACCGTACTAACGGTGCAGCACTCCAGTTACGGGGACCCTTTCTGTAGGGACAGAGTAAGGCTGCCCAGAGCTCTGTGCAGGGTGTTGTTTGTAATAGTGATGGACTAAACGTGCCAGTGTGCCACGGTGCAAGGGTTCAATGACTTTGGTGTATAAATGTGGTGGAACATGATACAGTCATTTGGGTAACGACATGGAAGGAAAATGGTCATGATTAACCATGCAGATCAAAGTGAGAATGTAAAGCTGGAAGCCTGGCTTCCTGCCGATGAGTGACTTCGCTCAGTGGATGCACTGCGGGCTGCAGCGTCCTCGGCACATAAACAGCAGCAGTCCTGGAAGTAGCGGCTTGGAGCCCTGGGGAGCAGCGGCCACTGGACTTCATACCTTTTTTAAATTTCTGGGAACCATATTAATTTCATAATATGAAACAACTTTTAAAGAGTAGTATTTCTATGAAATCAAAGTATGATGTAAGTTTTCTAAATTTTCTGAAAGTTCATAAAGTACATGATGGGTGTTTCTAAGTTATAAGCAATTTGGCCTTTTCGAAGAATCTGAGGCTCTCTATCACCATGTTGTTCAAGCCGCTTCACACCTTAGCACCTCTGCTGATGACTGCCTGCCTCTTGCAGTTCACATATGAGAGCAAAAGGTTCCAACGTCATCACCCCTTTTAAGCAGGAATGGAGGTATGAGGCTGGAGGGCCCAGGTGCGAAGGCTGGAGCTGCTTCTGATGTAAATCCCAAGGCAAGACGTGCTCCATGCTGGGTATGTGGCTGTGTCGTGGTGACCGTGTCTCTCTAGGCCTACAGCTCAATCCCCAGCTGCAAACAACAGCAAGGTGAACTAAACAAGACCCTGCCCTCATGTTGGCACAGTCTCTGCTCCCTCAGACCATCTGTCACCGGGAGTCCTTCCCACGGTCCACCAAATTCACTCCCTCCCCAGGCTGAGCCTCAGGTTGTAGTGATGAGGATAGGGAGAGAACTGCGTCAGGTGACTGGATGCCTGAAAATCACGGGCAAGAGTCGAGGCCACCACGAGAAGCATCTTGCAAGCTTTTATTTGAAAAACACAAGGAATAATGATGCCAGAGAAGGGAGGGCCAGCGCCTGCTGTGGTGCCCCTTAGGGATCATGCTCCCATGCTGTGCAGCCTGATGGTGGAGGAAGGTACAGCGGCACCCATGCACCGCTGCAGCACTGTGCAGGGGACATCCAGCACCCACCACAGCTCTGGGTCCTGCCACCCACACCGACCTTGGGTGGTCAAAGCTTCTGTTCCCAGTTGCAGAGCTTTTCCTTTTCCAGAAGGCCAAGCAGGTGGAATCACACATGATGTAGGCTTTCTTGGACTGACTTTTGCCTACTCAATAATAGTATTTAAGATTCTTCTATAAGTTTTCATGGCTTGATAGCTCAGTTATTTGTACAGCTGATGGATTCTGGTTTTTGGATGCACCATGGTTTATTTTTGCAGTTACTGACAGATGGGTATCTATCTTTAATGGTTGCATGTTTTAGCAGCCATGAATAAAGCTTATGTGAAGAGCCAGATGTGGGTATCAGTGAGCACATGGATGGATGGATGGATGGATGGATGGATGGATGGATGATGGATGGATGGATGGGATGGG
>NDGM011176132.1:0-15181 GCA_002564305.1 Octomys mimax | reverse complement strand
GGGCCACCACCTGACCCAGCTCTTGTCTTCTTGTCTATCTTTTCCTCATTCCTGCCACCATTTACCCCCAAGTACAATGGCCTTAACCATCCAGAAGAAAAGTGTTGGCCTCCTCTGGGAGGCCAATAGATCCCTACAATGTTTACATTACTTATAGGATTTGGTACAAATGCATAACACATCCTAATTCCTTTCTAAATCCCCTCTCTCTTTCTTGCCCCCACCCTCCATCCATCTCTTGATTCCCTTCCTTTTGTACATATGATGATCAGTTGATGATGTCAACTTGAACAAGAAACATCCAACTAAAGCAGATCAGCACAGTGCTGAGTGAGGCAGGAGGGATTTGCTGAAGAAAGAAGATCCACCATGAGTGTGTGTGGCACCAGCCAATAGGCTTGTCACCTGGATGGAGTTAAAGGGAAAGGAAGAAAGAAGTCTCATTTCTGTTCTTATGGAGGAACTCCTAGCTTCATCCTTGCCTCCTGTCTTCCATCACAGACACTTGAGCCTCCTAATACAGGATTGGGGGACATCACAGCCAGCGCCAGGCCTCCAATGGGATCCTTTGTCTCTCTAGGGCTCTCCTAACCTGACTCTGGGGTGGCTATTGTACCCTATTTTGTATCCGCATATGTTCCATTAGGTCTGTTTCTCTAGTAAGTACTGACAGATATAACACATGTTCACAATATTCAATATTTACCTTTTTCATGGGGAATTGGCACATCTACCTTATATACTTTCTTTTTTCATTCTTTTCCATCCTTTCTTTTACATCTCCTTTCATCTTTTGACTCTATTCCTAAACTACTTCATCACATTCTATTAGATTCAAAGAATACTGAAAAATTATTTCTGACTGAGTAACCCCTTCTCCATCATGTCTGTCAGATAAGAGAGATCACAGTGTCTATAATTTACACTTGTGATTGGGAAATGTATCTGTGGTTCTTCTGGAAGTTCCTTAGCCCTTGCCTCCTTGCCTATGAAAGGCTGCTATGTAGGGGATCTTGTAGAAAGCACTCAGTGAGTATAAAAACCTCACTGCTACTAAAGGTCTGATACTACTGAGGTGGGGCCCAAATGCTTGCATCTTTGAAATCATCACCTTTTGGAAAATTCCCTAAAAACTTTGGAGAGAGCATTCACCTGATCCATCAATACATCTATCTTTGTCCTCTCAAGGTTTAATGTGTGTCACTAATAGTCTTGGAAAATTTCCCAGTATCGTCTGTGAAACTTGCCTTCCCTGCAAGTGGAAATATTTCATGATTTTATGTTTATAATAATATTCTTGGGAATTTCTCCTTTTTAAATCCTTTTTATTTTCATCAAGTATATAGAACACCTGCTTTACTTTTTAATCATGCAAGCTGAGACCTTGGAAGTGGGATTTCAGTTACTCAGTGTACTCTGAGTAACTTCAGATTATTAAACAATTCTGAATCATGTCTTAGCTATTATAGGGGAAAAAGGAAAAGTCACATGATAAATGAGCACATTATTTTTTTCTTAGTCATTAAAAAAAAGATTGAGATGAAAACTCTGATTTAGACTTCTAGATACCTGTATTTGAAACTATGTACTATAGCAGAAAATACACCTTCCCCAGCCAGTATACTTTAGTTTCTGTTAGTAGCCTAGGTAGCAGTTCCTGTTACAGTTGCTGTTAGTGTTTCTTAGAAATACCTGCTCACTGTGATGCATATTGTAAGAACCAACCAATGACAGCCAAGCACTCTGCTTCTTGCTTGCAACCACATGAAAACCTCCCTTGCTGAGCCTTCAAGACCTAATAATTTTTTCTGTTAAAGAGAAAAAATAAAATAAATAAAAATTTCAGAACAAGATAAGGGTAACAATGGCTACTACATTGCATATTGTTATTTCTAAATTAGTTTTTCAGAGTCCAAGATGTAGGCATTTAATTGTAAAAAAAAATATTAACACAAACCTTTCTTTTCAATGAACTAAGAAAATTTAGAGGCTCGACATTTTTTCCTTGAGCTCAGTGTCCATTAATGTAAATAAGTATGCCCTCAAAACCTTGGTGTCATTGTGGTATAGAATTTTATTTATTATAGAAATACCATTGGAGTGATAATAATTTACAGGGAAATCCAGGCTTTACACAATCAAGTTAATAATAATTAATCTTGCAGTGGCCTAACAATAGAGAAATTATTCAAATGTACTTTCCTGAGTTGACAACACTTCAGATTGGTTTAAAAAAATACTGAATCACATCTTAGCCATAATAGGGGAAAAAGAGAAAGTCACATGATAAATAGGTAAATTATTTTTCTCTTAGTAATGAAGAAAAAAGAACCAAGATTAAAACATGTGGGTTTCTGGGAATATATGTGTGCTGCATTGTTTTATGTCTAAATTTTAAAAGCAATTTCATGAGAAAAGTAATCACAACATTTAAAGACAAATAATAAATCAGTGTCTAATATAAACCACAGGTTTGAGAAATAGCAATTGCCATGTGAGGGGACATTGTATTTCTTTCTTTTCTAATTCTGAAATCTATTTTATTATTTCTTATTTTAAGTGGAAAGATTTTATTTTATTTGAGGGGGTTTATTTTATTTATGTTTTTTGTGTGGAACCAGGGATTGAACTCAGGCCCTTATGCTTGCCAGGGAAGCACTTATTCTACTGAGCCATCTCTCTGGCCCCAAATTTCAAGTTTATTTTCTATTATAAGACATTAATATTATAGGTAATGAAAAAGAGAAATAAATAACTTTTTAAGATAAAATTAAGTCAGACTCTTTGAAAAAGTCAATAATTTATAACTTAACAGTATACTATTTCTTGAAAACTTATTTAATAGTAAATTAAATCAATATTTTTGATATTCCAGCCAAATTTTAATAAACTTCCTAGATAGTAATTTTGAGGCATCTTTTGAGGAACTGCAATACTTTAAAAGTCCATAATCTTCCTTTTTAAAATTTATATATTTGAAACAGAGTCTCACTATGTAGCTTTTAGTGATCCTCCTGTTTTCAGCCTCCCCAGTGCTGGAATTGCAGGCAGGCACCAGCATGCCCAGTCTCTGTGGCTGGCTCAGGGAGCCCATGGGGGAGCGGAGCTCAGCACGTGGTACCAGGGATTGAACTCCAGTGCCTGCACTTGCCTGAGCACGTGCTTAGTCCACTGAGCTATCTCCCCAGACCCTATCTTCTTAATTTATTATTCTTAATTTCTTTTGAGGCTCAGTTACTCTATTTATAAAGTGAAGTTACTGAAAATGTATATGTAAAGGAGTGGAGATCAAATGTGATGACTTAAGTAAAACACTATATAATATGTACCTGGTGGACCTTTTTTAACTGATTTGCAAGATTTAACATATTTATAAGGGAAAAAATTTGAAGAAAGAAAAGAAAGAGAAAAACAGAAGGAAGAAGGAAGGACGTACTGAGGGAAAATGTAAAGTAAGACAGGAAGAAGATAGTAAAGCAAGATGGAAGAAGGGAAGAAGGAAGGAAAAAGGAAGGAAAGAGGAAAGAAAAATATGAAAGATAGGGAAAAGAAGAAAGAACAAAGCAACTAGAGAAAAGAGAAAGTTACATTAAAACAACAAATTCCACTTCAAATAAAAGTGTAGAAGAATTTGTAGGTATTTATGGACATGAAGAGAGGCAGAGACTGGTTTAAATGGTGGGAACCATTGGGCTGGGGGGGTAGTTCAGTGGTCTTAGTGCCTGCCTGGAAAGTACAAGGACCTGTGCTGACCAGAGACCCTGTTCCAAATAAATGACTAAATAAGTAAATAAATAAATAAATGATTTTTTAAAAAAGTTGAAAGGAAGGAAACTCTGGAAGTGCATAAAGTAGAAGCTTTGCTGTTAAAATTCTTTGGCCTGTTTCTTTTATCAATTAAGTTAATAAATAATGTCATAACTATAAATAATAATAATACACATTGAGAAATTTAAAAAAGAAAAACAGAAGTGTTCTTTCAAGATGAGTCACACTTTTCCTGGACTGACCCTATGTGTATCCCCAGCATGAAGTACAATGTCTGAGAAATAACAGGAAATCAATAGTTGTATGATGCGTACAAATACGAATACATAACAAAATTGAACAACTCATTTTATTTGTTTGACTGAGATTAATTAACCTGAGCTCTAAATAGTTTGCTGAATTTATTCAGACCAGTAAGTATCAGAAAAGAAAGGCAGATTTTTCTGTGAACAATTGGTTGTACACTGTATTTGGAATATGTTTATCTCTCTAACTATGCTCCAACTACAATATCTTATAAGGGTTTGTTGGCATACTTTTCACTGAGGAGATATATCTATAGTACAACAAATACTATGAAAAAAATTCTATTACAGGGAAGGTAAAAAGGACACATAAAAGAAACACTGCATGATAATTTCAAGATACTAGAAGTAGAACCAGGTGTGGTGGTGCACACTTCTAATCCTAGCACTCTGGGTAGCTGAAGTAGAAGGACAGCATGTTTGAGCCCAACTCTGTCAATTTAGTGATTTAATGTGACCTTATTCCAAAATTTTAAAAAATAATTTTAAAAGCCTAGGCTGTAGCTGTAGCTCATTGTGAAGATCCTATGTTAAATTCTCAGAACAGCAAAAGAACAACAAGCAGCAACAACCACAAAAGGAAAAACAAGAAACATGAAGTAATCATCCAAACAGATTACCCTCCCCCCAAAAGATAATCTTAGAGTCCTATTGATAAATGGAAGAAAATGTTAGTTAGCTTTTTGAATTATTTTTCATAATACTGGACCTGAACTTCTGTCTATTGATAATACATTCATTACAAAAAATATTGAAAGGTAGGATAAAAAGTAATACTAGTAAAAAGATTTGTGGATTGAAAAACATTTGAACCTATGTCAAAGCTCCTATTCATACCACAAAGGACTATCCTAAAATCAGCAGGAAATAAATATAATATTGTAGCCATCTAGTGTTTCAAAATGGGTCCTTTCAAAACGATAATGAAGTTGGTGCCATGATTATGAAAAATTTTCCATCAAAACATTGGCAATATGTAACCCAGTAACAGCGAAGCATCTTCTCTGGGCTTCCTGTAATCCTGCCAGCATTCTGCAGTCTCTTCTACATTTTTATAGTATTTGCAACTTACAGATTTTAATTCAGATCAGTTAGTGTATATTGGGGAGCCAGCAATCACATGGCAGACAATGAACTAGGTGTTCATGTCATAGAACTAGGGACAAGGACAGCTGTTTAGTCACATGATGCTTGCATGGAAAATTAGGTGAAAGCCCTTCAAGTCTGCCTCTGCCTCTAATCCCAAAATGGACCACATAATAGCAGGTCATGTCTTCTTACTCCAGTGACTTCCTCCAAAATGCTGACTACTCAGCAACGGGTCTTAGGGAAAAAAAAAAAACAGATTTTCCTAGGACTTTGATCCACGTGATCCAGGGGGCAAATGTAAAAATTTGCATTTCCTTCCAATTTATGAAATACAACAGTTTTTAATGAAAAAAAAATACTTTGTTACCACCTAGTAATGTATGCTCACATTCCAGTGTGAAAGAGTGGGGAAGATTTGATAATCATCTCATCAGAAAATACTAATCATTAAGACATCACAAAATGTCACGCTATGAAGCCATCAGTCTTTGTAGGTTTTTATCATCTACAAAAATCCTTTTCATATCGTCCTATTTTACTGGGCATAAGAAACAAATAATAGAATTTGAATACAGTTGGTAACTGTGAAACTTGTAGCTAATTTTGCTTTTAAAAATGCATGACTTTTAGAAATTTGTGAAATCTGTTATTAAAAAATTCAATTTAGACATAACAACTGGAGGAAACTAATGTCACTTTTTTACTTTCTTGTTATTAATGGCGATAGTAAGGATCAGTGTGCCTTAGGGCGGTATCTCATCAGCTACAGAGAAACCCAAGGAAAGCCCTGAAGCAGAGGCACTGGTCACTATCATTCTATTTATTTTCTGCAATGAAATTATTAGGTGCTATGGTTCACTTAGAATTATATGGTTTTCATATCATTTGTCTTTAGTGTACTAGGAGAAATTCATTTAAATGAAATATTTATGAGACCTTTTTAACTAGCATTTTTCTCTTAGATAGAATATTAGCGGAAAAAAGCTATAGATTAAATTTAAATAGGCCTTCTATTCACATTCTGTTTTACTGCCTGCTTTCTATATTTGCATTTCTGCAAGCCAGGGTAATTGTGATAGATACTATACAAGCCCTAGAAAATGATAGCATTGGGCAAGCCAAATAGCTCAGCAGATTAAAGTGCCTGCAAGCAGTTGCAGAGGCCCAGGGTTCGATCTCCAGGCCAGCCGGGCTGGCCCCGCCCCAGCAGCGCACTGAAATGGTAATTGAGACTGGACCTGGTGGCGCGCACCTGTAATTCCAGCTCTTGGGAGGCTCTCAACAGGCGGATCAGTACAAGTTCGATCTAGTAGAGACCCTGAACACACTGTAGACCTTTCTGTAAAATACAGAAAAAAAAAAATAGGCATAGACTCAAGTCTTCCTGCTCCTACTCTTTTCTAGCTGTTTTCACTTTCTTTAAAAGAGTTATTAAATTTCTCAGTGATTATTTACACATCTAACCCCCAATTTCAATGAAGTAAAATTTCTTTTCTGGAAGCAGACCTTTGCCCTCTTTCTCCATTGTATCTTTATCTCTTTTTTCTTTTTTTCAAAATAATGAAAAGATGTCTCTGAACAGAAAACTTGAGAGAGACCACTTACATTTGTGGCTCAGTTTATGTCTTTTTCTTGCCCGATCAAGCTGTTGACAGGAGCCCCAGCTGCCTCGCTCTTTGACACCAGTCCCTTGCAGTTGCCCAGAATCAGCTGTCCTGGCTAATAACTTCCTCAAAATTCAGGATTCCACAGCAACAATTCACTTACCTCATAGGCATAGCCACATGCTCCAACCTAGCTTCTGCCAACAGAATAATCTTATGTTGATTTCCTTGATTGTGTTTTGCTTGATTTTTCCGTCGACAAACCAGAAGGCAGAGGAGGAGCACCATCAACTTGAGGTCCTCTTGCAGACTTCAGCAGACACTGTCCTGGCGGTCCATGGCCTATGGCTCCCCAGCACTACCGAGGATTCTCCCCAAGATTCACTTCATCCCCTCATGGTAGGCAGGCAGGCACATTTGGCCTCATTTGTGAGGTGCAGAAATAAAACCTAGCACAATAAAATTTCAAATGGAGAGACAGATTTAACTTGGTTTGTTTCTCTGCACAGCCTGTGCTGTCCTTGGTGATAGATGGCTTGCATGCTGGCTACTAAGTGATAGCAAATAACCAGACTTTTGAATTAATTTGTATTGTTGTGTAACAAATTATCATAAAATGGTCACTTAAGAAAACATTCACTTGTTAGTCTGAAGGTTAGAGCCAGATAAGATTGCCAAATTCTACACACAGATTATCATGAGGACAAAATGCAGGTATCAGCGGGGATGAAGGGCTGTGTAAAGGCCCCAAGAAAGAGCACACTGCCCAGGTCAGAGAGTTACCACAGAATACAGCCCCTTGAGGCTCTGGACTGCACTCCCACTTCCTTATTGCTCTTAGCCCTGGACTGCCTCCTGATTCCAGAGGTAACCCGCTTTCTGCTTAGTGTTAGCCATGCTATTTTCAAACAACTAATGGACGCTTGAGTTTTTCTTGAGTTTCAAATTGCTCTTTCTTCCTCCTGTGTCATGGAACAGAATTTTTTTTCTTTATTGAAAAGAATAGTTAATGCTTAATTGTTTGATCAATTTTGCATGCTATATCTGGTAATCTGAACAGCTACTATGAACATAATAATATGTAATATAACAAACATTGTCAATTTCCTATCATGTTTTGAAACTGTGTGTTGTTTTTATTAATTTTTTTCTCTTTAAAATATAAATGAAAATCCATCTTAGTTCTTCAAAAAAGACTATAAGTAATTATATAAATTCCTACCAGATAATCCAAGTTCATGTGTCCTAATTTTTAAGATTCATTAATTAGTAACCTTGATTACATCAGCAGAATCATTTTGCCAAGTATCTTAACATAGTCTGTGGCATGATGGCTCATCTTTACAGTTTGAGGAACTGAATGTAAATATTTTTATTTTATTTTACCTTATTATGTATTTGGTACAGAATCTCACAATACAGCTTGGACTTGCAGTGATCCTCCTGTTTTCAGCCTCTCCAGAGCTGGGATTATAGGCATGGGCTACCATGCCTGGACTCAATCACTGGCTCAGCACTCCCCGAGGTGGGGCTGGCATGGCATGTGGTACCAGGAATCGAACCCTGGTCCCTAAGCTTGGCTAAGCAGACACTTAGTTCATTGAGCTGTCTCGCCAACCCTGAGTGTAAATATTTTTGGGAAATGGAAAGGTTCTTCTTAAAACTCTTCTCACCACCAATTCTCCACTAAGAAAAGTAAAATATTAGTTTTGTACCATTGTCATACCAATTATTCCAAATTTAGTGTCTTAAAATTCATGAAAGTTTATGAATTTACATTTCTGTAGCTTAGAAGATTCCCACTGACCTCAGTGGACCCATTGGATATGGGTCTTCTTGCCAGTGTTGGCAAAATTGCAGTTTCTCTTTGAAGTTTCAAGGGAGAAACAATTTCTTTGCCTTTCCAGATTCCACAAACTACCCAACACCTTTGGCTTTTTTCTTTCCTTATCCAAAACCAGGAACTTTGAATTTTCTGACTTTTCTTATTCAGTTATGTCCACCTTTTTCTCTGACCACTACTGAAAAATGTGTTCAATTTAAAGATGCATGTAATTAGGTTGGGACTATCTGAAAATCCAAAGCAATCTCTCTCTCTGTCTCTCTCTCTCTCTCCCCAAATTAATTTAATGATTTTGCAAATTCCTTCTTGTACCATACATACTGTAAATGTGAACTAATGTGTATAATTTTATATGAAAATTAGGATATGGATATCTTTCTTAAGATATGCACATATGTTAAGAAAAGAAGGAGCATTACTCTGCTTTCCAAAAACGATATAGGTAAACGGAAATTTTAACCCAAAATGTGGAGATACAAATGAGATTGAGCTGCATTATTTTGCATTATTATCTAGTTCTTAACTTGCTATTATAAACACAAAATATTCATATTTAGAAAAATTTTTTCCTAATGTTTAGGACTTTTTGAATTCATTAAAAATAATCAGAATATTCATTCTTCAAATATAATTACTTATATATTTATGTATCTCACCAAAGATTGATTCTCTCTAATTTTAGAGTCTAATACCTTCAAATTATTACTCACACTACAGTTTTAAGATTTATCATGAGAGCCAAGGTGTGAAATTTAATTAGTTATTCAAAATATTCTTCTTTCTTATCTTGTACAATATTTACAATAATTATGAAAAGTTCCCTTTCATTGCCTCCACAGTGAATTCAAGAATCACCCACAAGTTCACAGAAAACAGTTCTAGGCCAGAGATTTTTTAACATGGGAACCTTGCAAACTTCTTCACAAATTCTTATGGCAAATTCAAAGCCACTCTGAAGAGCCCACTGCAGTCTGAGGTGAATTTGCATGTTCAGCCTGTCATGCATTCCTAGAAATTTGAGGATAGTTGAGAGTTAAAGCTCACCTAGCTGCCCCACACTTCAGGGTGCACATCTGTGTTCACAGAGCACCTTTGCTCTTCAGAATTTGCCTAGATGTCTGCGTTTTGCGCTCATTCACTTTCTGTTCTTTACTACCTAATTTGTAGATGATGATGATGATGATGATGATGATGATGATGATGATGATGATTGATGATGATGATTGATGATGATGATTATTATTATTATTATTATTATTTTGTCACAGGGGATAGAACTCAGGACCTTGTGCTTGTCAGGCAGGTGCTTAAGCCACTGAGCTATCTTCCTGGCCCTACCACCTAATTTTTAACTGCACTGTGCATTGATGTCTTCTCTCTTTGGTAGTGGACACAACCTTCCCTAGTACCCTCACAGATGTGGGACTCTGTGTAATCCTTGCTAATACCAAAATCCATGGTTTTTCTAGTCCTGTATGAATAATGCCATGGAATTTGCATAAAACTTACGTATGTTGTTTCTTAAACTTTAAACATGTCTGTTTATAATTTATGGTATGATGTAAAAGCTATGTAAAGAGTTGTTATTCCATATTTTGGGGGCATGATAACAAGAAAGCTAAACTGCCCATGTTCGGTGCAGATCCAATCAATCCCCTTTCCACCTCCCCTAGTCCCATGTTTTAGATCTGTCATTGGCTGAACTCTGGTAGAGAGCTGGTATAAGAAGGACCAACTCTGCTTCTCTATCAGATGTACCAGCCTATGGTAGCAGATTGGTCATCTTCATTCAGTAGTCATGGCATTTGGACTAGTGAATCAAATGCTCATGCATACGAAAGCTATACCAGGTATCATTAGCCTCGATATGCTGTTGGGCTTAACGTAGAGTTATTTTGTGGAAAAGCAATTTAACAGAATTGATATGTGCTTCCAGTATTAAATAAGGGAGTGACAATCAAGTTTAAACATAATGACTTGTTTTGCTCATTAGCTGAATGAGTACAGAAAATGACTCATCAGTTCATAAATTTGTCATAGTGCTGTCTTTGGTGCCAGCCAGCAGTAACATCTAGATGAGCAGCATCATAGCAGGAGGCTCAAAAGATTACAGAAAATTGCTGTTGCAAATGACTACATTTTAAGTTTGTTATTCTTTGGCAAAACAGTGTAGTCATCCAATTGCTAAATCCTAAGCAAGATATTTGCCTCTTCTTGCATTAATTTCCGTTTGTAGAAACAAGATGATTTCTTTGTTCTACTTGGACAAGATGGAAGAGTTACTGGGTTGAACTTTTTTTTTCTAGAAAAACTGTCTGGCACCCCACTGATGCTAAATGTGTCATTAACCTTCTACCTGGGGTGTTTATTACCTTAACTTAGACAATATTCACAAATGCCCTTATCAACATAATGAGGTCAAGGCAGCAATCAGAGTCTGCTGCGTTGTCTCTTATTTCTTGAAAGCACGCACACCTGCTTTTTAAAATCCAAATCTATGATCGGGGAGTGGAGGATGGGGCGGAATTATAGAGTGCTAAAGGAGCTTCATTGTACCAAATCAGTTCTTAACTTTCTCACAAAAAGTTGGATAACTGTGTAACTTATCTGCTGAGCTATTTGGCTGGCCCTGGTTTTTCTTATTTTTAAACACATCATGTTTTTCATCTTTGCTCAGGTTTTTCATAGGTATTCCAAATAAAACGAATATTCCTATATCAACCTGCATGTCAATCAAAGAGATATAATATCATCCTTTACCACTTAAGATTTTGTGAGTTCATCTTGGAAGAAAAATACCCAGTGTACACATATTTTGAAAAGAAAATAGTTACATTTCTATTTAGAAAGCTATCGCCCATGGTCTGTCTTTATTTGGGTCTTGATTACATGGATATACCATATATAATTCTTCAAAACACTAAAAACTATGAAATTGTCATTTTTGTTTAATTATGTATAACTATGCCCCATTTGAAACCATCTATAGCCCTGCAGAGACTTGCATAAATTAATTGTTAGCAAATGCTTTTGGATCTTTGTGCATTTTAAATTCTATATTAGACTTTATTGGAAGCACTTGATTTATGATGGAAGATACGGAAGTCAAAGACCTTGTTTCAAGGAACTTATATGGTAGAGGGAAAAAATTAAATAGAGTGGAAAAAATCAGTAAAATAACATTACATAGAAATTAATCCTGTGAAAAAATAATCCTGGAAAAGTTGATATTTGAATAAAGAATTTAAAGAAATGCAGAAAGGCATTACAACCACTAGGCTAGTGTGTGGCCCTTGCATGTGATAACATACATAGTACTCACAAAGTATACTGGAAAGAAGAAAGTGGAGAAATGAGACTGGAGAAAAAGTGCCCCCCAGGGTGCACTGAGATGGCAATGAGACTATGGTGTGGTGGTGCAGGCCTGCAATCCCAACACTGGGGAGGCTAAAAACAGAAGGATCACTATGAGTGGGAGGTGTGCAGTGAGACTCTACCAAATTTAAAAAAAAAAAGAAACTTTTTTGTATTTCTCCAATATAGAGCTAGTTAAAATAGAAAAGATAACAATAGCTTCTGTGGCAGTGTTTATTTCCATTTGTAAATAACTCTTTTGAGGCTAATCGTTTGGTCATATGTGTCAGTCTCCCTTCAAAGGCTCAGGAATCCTGGATTCATGAGACAACTAAATACTTACACCTTTAAAACCACTTTATCACATCAGCCATGATAATTTAAATGGACCTAGAAGAATCATCAAATGTATTTATCATAAAAGGAGGTGATAAAATTCACTTGTGTGGGACTCACGATTTCTGCAGGATTATTAAAAGGAGTGATGTTACATCAAAGTTAAGCTGCATTTTTCTCTTGATGCTTGTATTTTAATAAATAATTATTATTTGTCTTTAATTTCATTTTAAGCAGTGAAAATTAACAATATAGGAGAGGCTCCTTAGTAGGTTTTTTTTTGTTTTGTTCTATTTGTCAATGTATCATGATCTTTGAGCCTGACATTTTTAAAGGAAATTTTTAGAATTCAATTTTTATTTACCAGCTCTTTTTAGAAAAATGATAATGTCAATTTTTCTTTTTTGAAATGGCAATATTTCAATGTGGAACCAGGGATTGAACTCAGGCCCTTGCACTTGCCAAGGAAGTGCTTGTTCTACTGAGCCATCTCCCTGGCCCCTCAATGCATATAAATATTACATATTTCAGTTGGGAGTTTCAAGATGTTATTAACTCTCTAATGGCATCAGTGCAGGTGGAATAGGACAGTACTTATTGAATGACTCAATGAGCTACTATGGCCAGCGACACCGTGTCTTTCAAAAGAGGTTTGTGCAGCTTTATCAATAGGGCAGGACTGGCGTTTGCATGTGAAGGCACAGAAAATTGTTTTGTGCAATTATATTTCTCAACAGTGATGATAAATAATTTTCTATGCAAATGTTCCACATAGAAGGCCGATGCTGCTCTATTTGCTGTTTAAATTTCACTGTTTGGGCCTGCCAAACTACTCAAAGCCTCACAGGATCTTGTTTGTGATAGGCCAATGCAAATTTGATGATCCATCCAAATATATAGAGATGTCGTGTTAATGGTGCCATCATTGCTGGAGCTGTCCTTTACACAGAAATTCTTACCCACTAGTAGTAGATGACAGATGTGCTAATTAAGAGACTGAGGCAAAGCCAAGGTTGATGTTCTAATAAGCAGGTCATTAACTCTGGTAATGACCAATTTGAGAAGATGATTGTTATTACAGACTATATTCCATGAGTTATGAAAGCAACAGTATAACTTTGAAACACATCCAATGGTCAGATTGTAATGGGAAGCATTGTAAAACAACGGATACTCTTCATATGTCACCTTACCTATTCATTGCCTTATAGATTTCCAAGGAGCCATTTTATATAAAGGACAACTTATTAAATGCTTAAGCAATTATGTTCATAGAAATAATGGGCCTTTTTGAGAGCCAAGGGAAATCCTTTCCAATGGTAATTTCATAATTTGCCTCATGTAAACTTGCTTGTGTATTAGCAAGTCTACAAGTCACATTGAAATAAATTGAGGTAAAAGACATTAGAATTACATCACAAATTTGTTAGAGGGAATTAGGAGTAAATTTGTCCTCTCTTTGAATTAATTAAAAATTTCCTATATAACATCTACAGTAAATTGTTCTTTAAAATATTTCTACCTGAATTTGAATCATTAGAATTTTCTTCTTTATAACAGAATCCATTCCACTGGGAACAACTCTTCTTTCTATATATTTTTGCTGGCAGAGAACTAATGTCTACCAAAATCCTGAATGATTTTTATTACATAAAATTTAAATTTAAAAGCTTACAAATATTTTATACTTTTTCTAAATCTTACCTTTTAAAATTAGTGATGCTAGCTAATCATTTTGAAATTTTTAATTACTTCTGAAGTGACACGGCTTGTAGAACTCTTGATGTGGCAACCTTTTTATTTATGTATTTACTTTTGCTACAGAAACAGCTATTTTCCAGATCTTCAGGTTTTGGGTCTCCTTTCATATTAGAGACTAGAGAAAGCTAAATAACCATTTCCCACTTATCTTTGCCATTGAAAGTGACCATTCTCAGTCACATTGCACAATGATGTATAATCAGAAGTCTGCTATTGGCTTTTCGGAACTGTATGCTTCTCTATTATAAGCTCAGTGGTACTCTCTCTCATTATTTTCTCTTGAATATGGACAAAAAAACCCCTGCATTTGAGAGCATATGTTTCCTGCATAAGGATAAATTATCAATATTTCCTAGATAAGTGTGAATTACCAATATGTTAAATAGGACAAACTATTTTGTCAGAAATAGTCAGAAATCGCCTACTTGCATGAAAATATGAGAGTGTAGATAAGTCCATGTGAACAACCTCAAAATTTCTTAATTGATAAAAACATTCATGCATAATGAAGAACCTGCATTGTCTTAGTTCCATCTCACGCATTCTTTTCTTCCTAGTGCCTGATCTTGGCTTCCCACTCATCTTTTTCTCAACCGCTATGGGCCCATTATAAGCTACCAAGCATTCCCATCAAGTCCTAGAAGTATGAGCCCATCTCACAGATGTCAGATTCTGAAAGTACCTCCCTTACCATCCTTTTTAATCTTAACATTCCTTGTTCAATTAGAAGCAACGGTCTTAACATCCCTGCCATCTTTACAGCACTGTAAATCACGGACATTTGTAAGCTTTCCAAGACCATTATAGACAACAACTGACACTAGGGAACTCAGGAAGATGTTGGGCAGGAATTAAGCATTGTGGCTGTAGTGTGCTCTGAAAATGGGACACTGGCTGGAGTCCACATTCTTGTTCCAGGGACCAAGAGCATGAAATGTGCCAGGACCTGCTCTTGCTTAAAAGCACCCATTACAGGAACTTTCTTTAAAAAGGTGATTATAGGAATAGGCAAGCATTTTTAGAAAGCTGCCCAGAGTAATGTTGTCTATTTTATAATTTATTTTTAATTTTAATTTTTATTATTTTTATTTATATTTATTTATTTATTTATTTATTTATTT
>NDGM011176124.1:0-16204 GCA_002564305.1 Octomys mimax | reverse complement strand
CTTTCTATTCATTGAATTAAGAGAAAGTAGCTGTATATCTATCCTAACTATTTTGAATATGCAAATACAAAATGGTCCTTCATTGGTATCCTCTTTTTTTGGTTTAGTTTTGTCACAGATGAGTATTCAATTGTCATTTAAATATTGTAGGTACAAAGTCCTTTCTACTAGTTCTTTCAAAGTAATTACTTGTCAGCACATTTTAAAGCAGGATTATGATGCAGGATCCAGACGATGTACTGATTTCCTAGTTTGAGTGTGTTTAAGTGCATCTCACAAACATGTACTGATAAAAAGAGGAAGAACAGAGGTGAAATGATAATGCAATTCATTTTTCAAAGCACCGTTAGAGAGCTCCACTGAAAATGGGCTTAGAACTCAAGGGCGGAGGCAGCGAAACCAGGTAGGCAATTAGGAATTTACTGCCCAATCCTGGTGACAGATGATGCCGCTTGGACCATGGGTGAAGACGGTGACTGCTAGAGGCTGAGTGTCTCTGATTCTGCTTGTCACATGGCTTACAATTATTTCATTATTATTTTCATAATTAATCTAAAATATTAAACATCCTTATAATGTTTCTAATGACTACGATATATTCTAATGTTAACTATTCAGCTATCAGGGGCCAGGAATACAGTTCAGTGGCACAAGCATCTGCCTGGCAAGTGTAAGGTTCTGAGTTTGATTTCTGGTACCAAAAAAAAAAAATACTCAAATATTTTCAATAACATGATTACAGATGTGTGTATGGCTCTTAAAAAAAATCTAAACTCTTCTATTTTTTCCTTTTTTAAATTTAGTATAGGGTCTCACTACATAGATCAGACTCGTAGTGATTCTCTTGATTTCAGCCTCCCAAGCACCGGGATTATAGGTGCATGCCACCATGCCCAGTCTCAATCACCATCTCAGTGCACCCTAGGGGCAGGGCTGGCACGACAGGCCTGGGGATTGAACCCTCGGCCCTTGTGTCTGCCTAAGCAGGCGCTTTAATCCGCTGAGCTATTTGGCCAGCCCTAAACTCTTCCATTTTTAAAAAACTGGAAAAAAAATCACTGTGGCTTAAACTTGTACATTTCTAGATCTTCCTTCCTTTCTTTCTTTCTTCTTTTTTTTAAAATTTAGTACAGGGTCTCACTATGCAGCTTGGACTCCTAGTGATCCTTTTGCTTTTAGCTTTCCCAGCACTGGGATTACAGGCATGTGTCACCATGTCCAGTCTTGGTGGCCTGCGAGGCATGACCGGCACAGGGATTGAACCCAGGTCATTACACTTCAGATGCTTAGATGGTTGAGCTATCTCCACATCCCTAAAATGTATTTTTCAAATATCTTCCTCATTTGGAATAATTGAGCTCATTTAAAATATGCTTCAGTTCCAATTTTCAGTCTTCCTAGCTAGCAAGTCCAAGTGTGGCATAAAATAAAGGCAGGGACTTGTTGAAGTTCAGGGCTCTTAAAGCTTTTTTCCCCCCTTCTTTTTCTGAGAGCTGCAAAGTGAAGGGGAGGAGAATAGTTCCAACAGTTGTCATTCAGAATTATGAATAGCAGAGACTTTGCAGATTCAGATCTCTGATGTGTGGCTGGGGTGGGAAACTTGTAAAAGGTAACTCTTTTTAGGAGCAAAAGATTAAATATGGAAAAAGTCTGCCAGCTGTGCATAGGAGAATCTAAAAATCAACCCTGCTATATTTCTGTTCTTCCCTAGACTGGAAAGCTGTCAGTCGGTCTCAGGGAGCCTACAAATTCACTAGGTGTTCCTCTCCGAGTGAGCAAGGTGAATTCTAGCGATGCTCTTCAGCAACTGATCACTTGATTGTGGCATTAGACAGTCAACTGCGACGGTCCAAACAATGAGATGTAAATATAGATGTCCACTGACTTAAGTCTACTGGGATCCCTTACAGGAAATGGGGAGAAAACCTAATCCCTGTAGCAGAATTTGTATCACAGTGAATGGGGCAACTGATAAATATTTAAGCAATTATCTGTACAATATAAAATTATACTGTGGTGAACATAGGCAGAAAAACACAAAGCAAGGAATGAAAAGCGAGAGTGTGTAGTTTGAAAAGGCTGTTTTGGGAAGAAACCTGGGCTACTACTGGCTAAGAATGAGATATGAGTGCACCCATGTCCTGGGCAAGCAATTCTGGGGAAAGAGAAAATTCCAGNGGCCCTGGAGAGTGAGGAGTTGAGATTTGGGATGTGAGTCTGTAGGGTTAGGCAAGCAGACTGGGAAGGTGACAAGGTGTTCACGTTGTGAGAAGCCATGGATAGTTCAGAATGCCAAAGAGTGGTGAACTTCTTTGCATTTGGAAAGGTCAAGGTGTGGACAGGGAGACCAGGGAAGCCCAAGAGACAGGTTTTTGCTTTTTATAGTTTGTTTAATAGTCACATAGAATGTTAATGTTGTTATTCCTATACTAAAACTTTCAAGCTCCTAGAGATTGTGAAATACTAATTTAGTTTCATACTTAGAGATGTCAAAGGGCAGGCATATTGCTCAGTAGTATAGCGCTTGCTTGGCAAGCCCAAAGTCCTGAGTTTGATTCCCAGTTTAAAAAAAAAAAGTTGATGGCAATTGACAATATTCCCTCAGTTTTAGAGAATAATTTTCTATCAGTGAATTGGAAATGTTGTCTTGAGTTAGCCTGGATTTTTAATTGCTGTTATTCTTGCTTTTAATTATAAATTAATTTTTGGTTTAGTTAATCATCACCATTTTATTTTCTTGTGGGATACTAACTTTAGAGCGCATAGCCTTATGTATTTGATCCAACAGTATTTCTAGACAGTAGTATTCCCAAACCACTGAATCCCAAAGCACTGTAATTTGAATATGAATCCCTCATCCCCTTATTGCTGAAACAGATGTCTACATAATTTCCCTCATTCATCCCTTAACTCACTTAAGGGATGAATCACGAAATCATTACATTCTTTTTCTAATGGTGGAAGTGATGTAGGAGGGTGGGTAGTTTGAGGAAGATTTACTACAGTCAAGTAGTTTTCACTGAAGAGCTGTTGGTGTATGCAAAAAATGTTCATTTCTTCCAATATTTCTTCCTTGTAGGGAGGTACTCTAATGATGAGGTTTGTGATTTTTTTCCCTTCTGAAATTTCCTAGATTAACAAAGACAGATGAATAGAAAATATGTTACAGTCAACTAGGTCTTTAAGATTGTGTGTGTGTGTGTGTGTGTGTGTGTGTGTGTGTGTGTAATGGTGAGGATAGAACCCGGAGCCTTACACACGCTGAGCAGCCTACATTGAGCTGTTCAGAATCTACCCTTGTGGTGAGTTTTAATTGTGCAAATATTCATTTCATCACTGACAAGTTACCTAGCTTCATAGCTTCAATTTTCTATCTGTAAACTGGAATAACAATATATAATAATATTTTTTACTCTAGGACATTGTGAGGGACAATGAGATGATAGTAATAATGTCGATTATGTAAACTTTATATCCTATTTAAAGTGCTTTGGAAACATATCAAAGATAACATGGCAATAATAATTTCCATTAATATTTATGGCATAATGACTGGAATAGTACTGGATTTGAAATCAATCTGGTCAATGATAATGGAACAATTTTGGTAAGACTAATTGATTGGACCTTATTATTAAAACATCACTTTCAGATATCATGAGTAAAGAACTAAGATGATGTAGGAAAAATATTTTAATATTTCACTGACTTGTATAGGATAGGACTAATGTCAGAGATTTGTTTGCAGGTGAATGCGTTCATAGCCAACGAGGAAACTGCATCAGGAATGTATTTTTTGGGATTCATTTCATTTAGAAACTGATATTTCTTCTCAGTTTTTCATCAATTTTTATTTTTTGCCAGTGTGTGCTTTCAGTATGCACTGATTGCATTCGCCATGGGGAGCTGGTACATGCATGCAACCCAACACGCTCCTGGTTTTCATCCCCTTCCCCCATTCTCCTCATGCCTCAGTCCCCTTCCCCCGGCAGAGGATCAAGTTCCCCACTCATATCACCTATTTTTTAATTTGTTCTTTACTCGTGTTTTTGATTTCTCAAATAGGAGAAATCATGAAATATTTAAGATTATGTGTTTGATTAATTTCACTTACCATTTGGTCTCAAAGTGCATCTATTTTTTCTACAAATCACACATTTATCCTTCTTTGTGGCAAAGCGGTACTATCCTGTGTGTGAATACCTACCACACTTTCCTTATCCATTCATCTGTGGGTGAACATATAGGCCACTTCCAAAGTTTAGGTATTTAATGTGCTGCTATAAACATGCATTTGCATATTTCAGCATGTTGCGATGACTCTTTGGGAAGATATCTAGAAGGGGAAAACCTGGGTCAGATGGAATTGCTAGTTTTAGTTTTATAAGGAAAGCCCATACTGAATCCCGCAGGGGTTGTAAAAATTCGCTTTCCCACCAACATTGCACAAAAGTTCTTTTTTTCCACAGTATCACTGGAATTTGTTATTGTTGATTTCCTGACGTAGGCCATTCTTTCTGGATTAGGATGCAAGCTTAGTATCATTTTCATTTGTGTTTTCTAATGGTCAAAGATGTTGAGCCTTCTTTCATGTATTTATTGTTCATTTATGTTTCTTCTTCTGAAAAGTATTTGCTCATTTCAGCTGTCCATGTTTCAAAAATTGGACTTTATATTGCTGGGGCTCTAATTTCTCCAGTTCTTTGTATACTGTAGATCTAGTTCTCTGTCCAAGGCATAGATGGCAAGTTTCTCATCCCTCATTCATATTTTCCCCACTCTCTGCCTGTCTTTAAAGTATATGCAGACGCTGTTCAGCGTAAGACCACTGAATGGCTGTCCCACCCATCCACTGCCTGAGCAGGGAGACAGCTACATCCAAGTCTTTTGTGAGTGGGCCACACTCCTGTCTTCAGCAGGGACCTACAGAGTGGGCACACTGCACCTGACTACCTTTAGGCCAGCCTGAGACTCCAAACTGAACAAAACAAAGCAGGCCGAGGCAGTGAAGAGGGGGAGTGTGTAGTTTAGAAAGGCTTTTGGGGAAAGAGATCAGAGGGAGAGGTGATTATGACTAGGTTCCTTACAATGCTTTAAATCTAGTGCAGTTCCTAAGATGTTTTATACAAAACACTTCCAATATTCTTCATAACAGTGTTTTTCTGTATTGCTTATTTCGCATAATATCTTTTGAAAACAACCTAATCATTGATTTAAAAATACTCACTCAACTAGGGGCAGCTGCCCCCACGGCAAGTTTTAATAAGGGGTAGAGTTTTATCCCCTGAAGTTAGCAGATTAGGAAATCGTGGTAGATTAAGTAATGGTTAATTTGTAACACCCAGCTGACCTGCATCAGTGTGGTTCTGTGTGTGGAAGGCCACCCAAGAGTTGATGCCAAAGGCATAAAAGAACTGGAGGGGAAGATTGTGCGCTGTTGGTTCTCTTGGAGAAGCTTGGCATGCTGGCTTTCCTGGTATGCACCTGGCTGTTCTCATCACTGGAGGAGCTTGAGTCCTTGCTGTCACAGACAATGGCTGCAGGTCTCTTCCTGGAACTCTGGCCCTTACTTTGAGCCTCGCTTCCTGGTTCCAGTGCAGATCGTTCACCCGGCTGGTGCAGATCCCTCAGCTTGCCGGCACAGGCTTTCTAGTATCCACCACTAACTTTTGAGCCTTTCCAGTGCAGATCCTTGATAGACTTGCCTGCATCATTGTTGTGTGCTTCATGCCTCCAGCTGGACTTGCAGAGGACACGGCCAAGGGCCCTGGGTCTTAACTGGACTTGTGCAGGACAGTTCCATGTGATCCAGGCCCTCGTCTAGATTCTTTGGGTCTGCAGTGTGTGGACAGATCTCTTGCACTCTTCTGCATTTGACTTTTTGAGTGACTATTATAAAATAATCCTGCAAGTTACATGCCTTGTATCAAATCTATTCTCTAGCAAACTCTGACTATAACAGAAATGCTACAAATGTGAAGGTTTTTGAAGCAGTTCTTCACGGAGAGCAGAGAAAAAAACTATAGAGTATCCCAAGAAACATGACACAGTATCTTGTTTTGAAGTTTTATGTTAAGGCTTTAAGGAGCATCAGAACAAGATATTTTTTCCCCATTAAATTAAAGAATCGTCATGTAAAGCAAAGACTGATAAATTCAAGCTCCAGAGCCAGAATCTGTGTTTGGATCTCTCTCTGGTGCCATCTACTAGCTGTTTTACTTTCCCCATTACTGCCTCTCCCAGCATTTACGTTTTCTCAAGAGTTAAATAAAGACCTTAATGGAACCCATCATAAAAGACAGTTCGTAAGTTCATAAGGTTTATAAGTTTGTAAGAATTAATATATGAAAAGTATTTAGAAAAGTGTCCTCTGTCCCAACAATATTTTCTTAGTCTTAGCTGTTATTGTAACAGACTTAGTCTTTTCTTTAAGATTCAGTCTTGTTTTGTCAAGTCATTTATTGCCTGAAAATTAATAAATTACCTACCTGTCTAAGGTTCTATTTGTAAAATATAAGGACATATACATGTCCTAAATAGTTGCTTGTTACTATTTAAATCATTTTTAATCTCAAAGTATGCTACTCAGTATTACATTTTTCCTTTCATGCACTTGTAAAGAGTGACAATTTTAATTCTTCAGCATCATTTAAATAATTTACACTTTTGCTTACTCTGGAAAGCTTGCCATTGTGTTTACTCACACATGTGGAGGCTTACTGTAAATGCTTCATTCCCAGAATTCACTTCCACACATGCCTATCAGGCACACTGACAATATTTTATTGCCAGCAAAGTAATATCTACTACATCAATGTGTACAAGGTGTTTCACAAGATAATTTCACACTCACATTAATTACTTGAGAAAAATGAAAATATTTCACTGAACTTAAAAATTGATCCTATGCATATTTCTTTGCTTTATCTAGTCTCAGAGTAAATTCAGTATGATTACTACCAGCATAATTTTAACTGACTTCTATGAAGATTTCATTGTCACCTAAAGTCGCAGCCTGGAGCTGTCATTACGGAAAGCCCCCTGAAAGGAGCTTGGAAAATCGTGGAAGGATTTCTTAAATCTTATAAAAAAAGAGAAGAAGTAAAGTAAAAGGCGATTTCTCTTCAAAAAGAATCTGAAAAAGTAGCATTGCAAACCAAGACGAGCTTAATCTATTGACATTTAAACTCATAGTACTCAGGTTTCTTTTTTATTGTTCATTTATTTTTTTTAACATTTTTTTTTTATTTTATTGTTCATTTAAAATCACTGTGCACTTCATTTTCACAGTACTTAAAAAATGTTGCATATTCTTAAGTCACAAAAAACAGATGAAAATTGAGATGTAAGGTTTCAGTACTTCAAAGGATTTGTAAAATTGCTTTTTAAAAGGGATCTTATGCTAATAAGTGACAAAATTGATACATCAAAAAAAGCTAGACTGCAATATGGTATAGTTTTCCATTAGAAAATACAAATGAGTTTACTTCATTTTGTTTCTATCAATGTGAATCCTGAAAAATTTATTCATTATGTCTCCTCTTTACAATGTATTTCTTGATGATAATTAAGAAAGGACAGACATATTGTTGAAAAATAAAGGCACCCAGATGGGTTTTTTGTTTGAATTTCTTAAGTTGCTGTTAGCTCATGAACATTAGTATGTGAAGATTTACTCCAACTTTTTTTTTTTTTTTTGCCCTCTTGAGGATTTTTAAGTCAAAATATTTTACATAAAATATTGATGAGACTGTTGTTTTCTTGTTTCGATTTTCTGTTGTGTTACCTTTAAGCTACGTTGTGTTTTTCACACTATAGTAACTTGGAGTTTGTATCTTAAATTTAACTCTAGAAAGGGCCTCTGCTATTGTGTTTTGTTGTGTTTTTAAAATATTAAAGTATAATCACCTGAGGGTAAATAGAAATTCAGAATTTCACTATTTCAAGTCATTTGCATTGCTATTTATGTAAAATAGAATATTTGCAATTATTGTGCTACCTGCAGAATCTCAAAATGCTGACATCTGGATTTCATGATATCTTAGTAAAACAGTTTTAATGGTCAGCAGACTAAAGTTTGTATATTCATGTAACTTTAAATATTGTAGCTGAATACAAAAGAAGCAAAGGATCTCATCTGACTCTCTTCTTTGTATTTTAAATATTCCCCCAAAACGCATGTGTTAAAGACTTGGTCACATGGCTGAGAGCTACCTAGAGAGAGTTGGTGGAATCTTCGGGAGTGGGGTCCGGTGAGAGGAGGTTACGTCATTGTGGGTGTCCCTTGATGGTAGGACTGGGACATTGGCCCATTCCTGGACCTTTTTCACTTCTCGGTTGCCATGTGCTCTAAGCTGATACACTGGATCCACAGGCTCCAAGGCAACAAATCCAAGAGACCCTGACTGAAACTCTGAAATCAGGACCCAAAATTAACTTTTTTTTTCTCTTTGTAAATTCAATTATTTTGTCACAGTTATGGAAAGTTAGCTGAAACATCTGGGGTCATTTTATGTGAGAACATCGTTACATTTGTTTTTTAGTTGAGTGCTGCAGGAATGTGAAACTACCCATGAGAATAATGGGAGATGATTCTGCAATGTTATTTAAAATCTTTTCTCTGGCTCAGTAGAATAAGCACTTGCCTGGCAAGTGCAAGGGCCTGAGTTCGATCCCCAGTTCTGACCAAAAAAAAAAAAAAAGGTGGCTAAAATCTTTACTCAAAATAATCTGTATTGAGACTGGGTGTGGTGGCACTCATCTGTAATCCTAGCTCTTGGGAGGCTGTAAATAGGCAGATCACTATGAGTCCAATCTAGTAGTGAGGCCCTGAATACCCCGTACACTCTTCCCTAAAATACAAAGAAAGAAAAAAAATCTGCATTAACAATTTTACAAAAAAATATCTTTTAAAACTTTAACCTTGTATCTGGTTTGCATTGCCTTCAATGGATTTTAATTATTTTTGCATATCATATCAAATTACACACACTCCTCTATTTACATTCCTAGATACACATCAAAAATTAAGAAACCTGACAAAGTTAGCATGAGTCCTTCTATATTAAGAAAAGACCAAAAAGATGAACAAAATTAGAGAAAATACCTATTCACTTACCACTTTCTCTATGTTCCATGAATTATATTAGCCATCATTTATAAGCAGAAGTGAAGAAAAGAATTTCATGAAATCTTCTTAAAGGCCTAAGTAGCTCATTTTTCTTACATAAGTTTCCATAATATTTACTTCTTTCTCTTCACACTCTGAAGGTGAATGTTACTGGTAAGATTAAGTGGCAGTCACGCAATTTTATTGGAGCCACATAACCTTTCTGTCAAGCTAACTCTTTTGCAATAGTAGAATTTCTACAACATAGCAGGCTCTGTCTGCCTCAGTGGATTGTCCTGAGGATTGACATCAGAATTCTGAAGGTAAAACTCTGAATGAAGAGTTCTAGTAAACTATAAATGTGCCATGTAGTTTCTAGAACTACTATTTACAGCTATGTTTATCAAAAGGAAGCTCTAAACATTCTACATCTAATTTATAAAAGCAGTATTCATCTAGACGCATAGTATTTGATTTGAACGTCTTCATCACTAGAGAGTGGCCTCTCAGCTTGGCTGGACACATGCTTCTGCGTGTTTTGCATTCAACAACCTTTGGGTGAGTAACCCCATTCTGAGTAGTGATTTTACGGGTCAGGCATAGGATAAGACTGTATCAAAAGAGAAGGCATTTGGGTTGCTCTTTCTGCACTTGATATTGCCCTTGTGCTTCCTGAACTATCTAGGACTTGATCAGTAGGGGACACAAGCTAAACCTGTGCCACAGATGCTGCTGCACAAGTCTTGTGGCTGCAGGGGTAAAACCAACTTTGACTCTGCTTTTCAGATGATATATCCTAATGAGGGAAACACTGTATGTACTCAGGACTAGAGGGCTGCTTTCCAAGTTACTAAAACCACAAAACAGGGTAACTTCCTTTCTTTGGTCTCCCCATTCATCTCTTCAAGCTCAAGAGGATCATTCTTAGCCCTGCAGAAAATGCCAGCTCTTTCCTGCCCTATTTTAGGTGGTTTTTGTCAAGGTTCTAACCATTATCTGGATATTTGAAATTTTCTTCATCTTATTTTTTATTAGCCCCGCAAATTCTACATATTAGGGCAATGCCATTCATCTTGCTTTCTTGTTGCTGAGACATAGTACACAAACACCACAATTAAGAGGAAGAAAAGGTTTGTTTTCCCTCGGAGTTTGAAAAGGATTCAGTCCATAATATCAGTTTGCTTTGAGATAGGATGGCATGGAAGAAGGGCATAGCAGAGGAAAAATAGCTGGTACCCCAGGGCAGGAAGGAGACAGAGAGGGAGAGGGAGAGGGAGAGATAGGGAGACCAAGATGCATCTTGCATCTTTCCAGGCCATGTCCACAGTGACCCTCACCAGGTTTTACCTCCCACTGTCACATTTAGATATAAACTCTAGTTGGGTAATCCACTAATGAGTTCCCTGTCCCTATGATTGAATCACGAATGCATGAGTATTAAACCAAACATCTTGATAGAAACTGTAACACCAGAGTGGAATTATATCAAGACAGAGTCTAAAACCCTTCTGTGGCTATTAATAGGACATACCATTCTTCCATTCGTAGTGTCTTGGTGGCAAAATGTCATGCCTCACAGGCCTTCTACCTTCATTTTGGCAGCTTCACTGAATAGAATGTAGGTTGAAAAATTATTTATTTCTGTATATGTTAACACAGTGCTATGAAAGGATGTAATTGGTATGGTTTGGGAAAGTTTTAAATCTTGGAGTACACACAGAGAAAAATTAAAATTATACATATGAATGTAGTGCAATTAATCTGTAAGACAATCTTTAAATATCCCTGTACATTTTGTGCTTGAAAAATCATTATTTTCCATTCATTGAAAATCATTCAACTATCCAAGAATGTAGAATTATTAAAGCATATAAATTCTAGAACTTGTGGCTTGTTCCTGGAAATAATTACACTGATTGAATCGCTGGGTATCTGAAGTAGATGTTTTCGTGGGTTGTGCAGGAGAAAACTCTTAGGGCTTCATAAATTTAAACCGAACAACTGCAAAAAAAGTGAAAAGGTCTATAAAGCTGTGAATACCTCTTCCAGTAAAGGATGCAAAATTTTCAATAAAGAAATAATTGGTAATCTTGAATTCAGTGGCATAAAATTATAAATCTATCCCTTTTATGAAGTCTCTTGTGTGAAATCTGGATGAGTTGAGGTTACAATAAAGCATGTTTACCAGCAGGAGCCTAAATCAACAGCTTTGAACATGCTAGTTCAGAAAGTAGCAGGGAGCCATGGTCCTGACACAGGCAACACCGACATTCATTTATTTGATATTCTACTTTCCCACTGAATCTCGTTCTTCTCCTGCCCTGCCCCTCCCTACCTTTGTCTTTAGTTAAAATAAACCATGATGGCATTAAATCTGTCTACCATAGTTAATTACTTTAGTTATGTGCTAAAGCATTTAGTTCCAGCACCTTCTCTCTATGGGTTTTGAAGACATAGCTTAATATTCGTTTGCATGCTGGCTACTGTATGTCTTCAAACCTTGAAGACTGTGTCAAGTGCTCTAAGGAATAATGAAATATTAATTTCAAGACAAAAAAATTAAGTGGCTTAAAGAAGCTGTTGTCTATCCCACTAGTGGCTTTTAAGACATTGATATCTATTCTTTGAACGTATCTATACTGAGCCATTCAAACCGCACATAATGAGCCCTAAGTAACTGTCTGCCTTCAGCAGAGAAGCACATAGATTGAAACCACCGATCCCTTCTTCTGTCAGACCATCACTATGAAAAAGGATCCCCTTTTCCTATCTGTAGTCTTTTATTTTTTGACAGCATTATACGAAGATAAAAGATCCATTACTGTCATGTAAACACTGGGCAAGTAAATCTAATGCTTAAAGGAATAGCAACATCTATGTTGTGGGCTGTCTACATATAGATTTGGTAGTGTTGCTCTATACTTACTTCATTAAGTACTTTATTTGTGAAAACAAAACCACAAATGCCAACCAAAACCTATTTTTTGTCTCATTGGAAAAATTAATATTAGTATGCCTTTTTATATGCCAGAGTTGGTACATAAATGGTCTTGCCTACACAATTTCTTTTTTAAAAAAAAGATTCAGATAAAAACAGAAAGAAATGAATCATTATAAATAATGGCTTATCACTAATGTTCAGTAAACACAGAGCAGTAGTAGCATAGTTTTGGGAAGTAAAAATAATAACTTAATTTTGGCTATTTATTGTTGGCCTTGAAATGGAAAACCACTCAGTAGTGTTAATATAATTTGATGATGGCATCAGATTTTATGTTTCACTGCCGATTTCCCTGCATAGCAGGAGTGGTGTGAATGCTTAATTGATTCTTCAGTAATTCTTATTTGTAACTGATTTGCAGAGCAGGAAGGGACATAGAGGTAAAAACACAGGAGTAAGCACAGTAAGGACCATGTGCAGGCCGTATGTGAAGGAGAGATGCTTCTGAAAGTGCTGAGTGGGTACAGCAACTCACAACCACTTAGGAGAGCTTCAGAGCAACAAGATAAGAGGACAGTAGAGAAACATCATTTAATGAGTAAAGGCTTAAAGGGATCTCTTTCTCATCAATAATTTTATGAAATATACATGACCCACATGGATTTACCTACTCATTATGTTGAGGGACATGATGTCATGAGAGTATCATTTCTGTTAATGTTCCCAGAACTCTTTGATACAATCAATACTCATAGTCCAGATTCATTAAAAATTATATCTGTCTCCAATATAGTGAAAGTTTATGGAACCCAGGTTTTTAAGGTTTTGCTATTTAATATTCAAAGCAGCATGGCTAAATAGGATAGATATTTAACTGGTTCAAGGCTTACCAGATATTGAACTGGTTCAAGTGCCTGCAGCATACTGGCTATAATACTTAGAATCAGTATTCGTCCCGGAATTGCTATTGGAAAAAATCCTTTATTTGTCATTACATGTGAAATATGTTTGTTATTTTTAAATAGCATGAAAGAGCTCAAGCACTCTGAGACTGTATTACTTCTAATTAACGTATTTTATTTGCAATTGTCACACAGTAATTGCATATGTTTATGGGTACAGTATGTTGTACCAATGCATTGTCTAGCAATCAGATAATTGGCATATCCATCATCCCTTTAGGTGGTTTGGTCTGCTCTTGGGCCTCTGTTCTTTACTTTGTTGCTCTAGTACATTGGGATTTGTTTGGCTAGAAAATAAGTTTATTTCTTTCTAAGATGATATGACAAGTTCTATTTTAATTTCTCTGTAGAGCTTCAATTTTTAATATTCTCACTAAGAAGCAGATTGAGGAAGCAGGACTTGAGTGTGGAGTGATTACATCTGGAACTTTGTCCACCCAAAGGTAGAAGCTACTGCCAATAGCAGAAGGAGAAGAATTCGCGGCGATGGTGGGACTGCATCCCCAGCGCTAATCTCCCGTGAGGCAGTTGCCAACCCACATCCACAACCCACCCGAGCGTCTACTGACACCTTTTCCAAGTTGTTACTTTCAGCAGCATCCCTTCTGTGTGATGCATGAGCTCACTGGGTCCGCAGTAACTTGCTTAGAATTAGGAATTTACCAGCACTATAAGATCTACTTTTTTCTCTTAGAATAATGCACCCAAGCAAGGCTTGAAGCTGAGCTAAATTGTCATGTTTTGACCCAGAGGCTAAAAAAATTCAACAGCTGAGAGTTGCCTGTTCTCACTAACAAAAAACGGGCCTACAATACAAGCAGCATTCTAGGGGCAGCATTGGTGGTAGTTGAGGCTGTGTGTGTGTGTGTGTGTGTGTGTGTGTGTGTGTACAGGTATACAGAAGATGTATGAGACCTCTGTATTTTCTGATCATATTTACTGTGTTTTCCACTCAATTTTTCTAAAACGTCTCTAAAAAAATAACATGCTTAAAACTAAGGAAGGAACTGTGAGGCTGGTAAATATTCCACTTACGGGAACAGAGAAAGCAGATTTACAATTTTTTAGAGATTTGGTTTCACACTTCAGGTTGATTTTATATTCACCATCATTTATGTGTTTAAAGCTACTCATGTATCACTTGCTAAATTTAAAAATCTTCAGCAACTTGTCTCTTTGTTTGCTGAATGAAGCATTCTTTGAAGTTTTAATCACCAAGAAATAAGTTTTAAGAAAATTATGCATTACTTTTCAGTCCAAGTAATTGAATGAGTGATGAAACTTGGTAAGTTTTTAAATTTATAATCATAGCAATGAAGAATTCCTTTTGTTAGTTATTTGGTGGTACCAGGGATCAAACTCAGGACCTGGCGCTTGCCAGGCAAATGCTTATTCCACTGAGCTATCTCCCCGGCCCCAATACAGGATTCTTGCTGTTGATAATTTTGTGTATAAACTGTTATATAGAAAAGAAACCAGTGGTTGGAAACAATAGAATAAATGTGATCAATGTCACTGAATAAGAATCTCAACGTTAAAGACACTTGCTTATTTCTTTTCTCTCAGACTCATTCATGTATCCCAGTGTCTAATTCACTTTATTTTGGTAAGGAATGTATAATTCTCTTTTAGCCGTATAATGATCTAGCGTACACCAAATCTAAGTCAGAAATCCAATGCAACATTAGAGCGTTACAATGTGTGCTGTGTTGAAAGTCTATTTAATAAAATTAAATCACACAACCCAATTCATCAGAGAAAAAACATGAGCATTCATAGACTTGAGTACTATCCACTCAGCAAAAGCACACGCTTTAGGAAGGGTAAGAATTTACACAGACAGAATCTTTCTAATCTCCATCCCACATGTATATTGCATGCAACTACTCAGGATTTAGAAACCAGAAAAACAGAATTCACAATGTGGGACTTGGTGTTAGGAATGTTGAACAAAGAATTTGACACTGTTCATTGCTTCACAAACAGAATTTTCAGACTCTGAGGCAGCCGGAGCTTGGTACTCTACAGAGAATGATGTGCTTAGATCTGAGCGAGGAAATTCAACAGCAGGGACACAGCCTGCCTTGATGTGTTATAGTTCTATGTGGCAAATGGATTTCTCCCCTAAAAAACTTTAATTTGTTTCCCCAAACTGTAGACTTCTTTTACACCACTTAAAATATGTAGTTTTCTTCTCTCTCTCTTTTTTTTCTCTTTTGATTTTTTTTTTCTTTCAGTATCAGGGGTTTTTGTGTGAGTGTGTGGAAGTATGGTAAACGATCCAATCACTCAGAGACTCTTTGTGATAAAAAGCATTTTGAAAGAGATTCCTATGTGTTAGAAGGCGCTAACTTGCCTCATGTGTAGTCCTGGATTCACCGAGAAAATTAGATTCTCCCACAGTAGAGCAGAGGTATAAGTTCTGTACAAATAAAGTGCGAATCAGTCTCTCTTTTTCCCCCTCTGGCTCCTTTCCAAATAGGTTAGTAGTAAAAGCTGGATGCTAAGAAAGAAAGAACTAAGTGACAACTAATTCACACTGCACTGGAATATTCAGTAGATCGTGGAGTGTCTTGCACCCCCTCGTATTCACAAAGGAAGAATCTAAGAATAACTCAAAGTATATATAATTTTTTTTTTTTTAAAAAGGACCTGCATGATATTCTTTGGAATGGAAGCTGGCTGACAATCACTGAAGAAGAGAACAAAACATGTGGCTGTTTATATATCCACAAGCTGAAAGAGATGACCCCAGTCAGGACAGCAAGCTAAACCACCAACAGAAAACCGGATAAAGGAGGAATCAATATGGAAGAGGGAGAAAGAAAAGTTTGGATCTAAATCTAAGCTGCTAAATAGCAGATGAGCAGGTTCATTGTTCTCTTGAAAAAGAAGTTGCTACTTCAGCATTTAACGGGAAAATAGACTTAAGAAAGCTGCTTCTGGCTTTGCCTGTTTTCACACTATCCCATTAAAATGTACCCTGGCATACTAATGAAAGTAAACACGAAGGAAGGGGAGTGGGGGGGCCAGTGGAGCAAGCGGGGTTGGGGGAGAAAAATAGCGACAGAGTGAGAAAGAAAAAGTGACCGGGTTTTGTTAGGACCCTTCTTTTTTTTTACTTTTTTTTTTTTTTTTTTTGTATTGGTTAGGGTTTTACTTAGAGGAACAGATACAATATAAGGAAGATAT
>NDGM011176116.1:0-22061 GCA_002564305.1 Octomys mimax | reverse complement strand
TATATATATATTGAGAAAAATTAGGACAACAATTTCATTCACAGTAACTTCAAATAAAATAACATACCTACGCATCAATTTAACTGAGGAAGTAAAATATTTCTACAATAAAAATTTCAGAATGCTGAAGAAATAAATACGAAGATATCAGAAGACATAAAGACCTACATTTTATTTATTTATTTATTTACTTTAGATCTAAAATGTCCTCCAAATGTTTCACATGTTAGGAGGCAAGGCCCAGGTAGAAGAGGCGTGGCCTAGAAGACTGTATTTTTAATCTCTGTCCATGTCCCTCTCCTCTTCTTTTTCCCCTCCCCTCTTCTCTCTCTTCAGGGCCCCCACGCAGGGAGGAGCTTTCCTCTGTCATGCCCTTCTTCCAAGATGCTTTTGCCTTGGATCCCAATAACAGAGTAAACCCAGGTGGACGTCTACCCCTTTAAGAAGCATGAGTCAGGTATTTTGTCCTAGAGATAAGAAGGACACTAATTCAACATGGCATGTTCACGGATTAGCAAATTAATGTTGCCATATTACAAAAGTAATCTACAGATTTGATGAAATATCCATCAAAATACCAATGCCACTATCGACAGAACTAGAAAAAAATATCTGAAATTTGATACGAAAATGAAAGATCTAGAATAGCCAAAGCAGTCCTAAAAGAAAAGATCAAGTATGGAGGCATCACAATAGCAAATGTAATATTATACTCCAAGGCCACAGTAACAAAATCAGCATGGTATTAGCACAATGATTAGACACAAAGGACAGCAGAACAAAATAGAAGACCCAGAAACAAATCTACAGAACTGTAGCTATGTGAATTTGGACAAAAGAACCAAAAATATATGTTGAAAAAAAGATAGCCTTTTAAACAATTAGGTTTTTTTTTCCCTGTGTTTAGGATGGGGCCTGCAGGGTCTACAGGGTCTACAGAGTCTCATTACGTACTTTGGACTCATAGTGATTCTCCTGTTTTCAGCCTCCCAAGTGTTGGGATTACAGGCACACGCCACCATGCCCAATCTCAATTGTCATTTCAGCATGCCCCTGGGGTGAGACTGGCACAGTATGCCTAGTATTGAGCCCCAGCTGCTGCACTCTGCCAAAGCAGATGCTTTAGTCTGCTGCACTATCAGGCTGGCCTTTAAACAATTAGTTTTAAGAAAAATGCACATCTATTTAATAGAGGATTAAAACTAGGTGTCTGCTTCTCACCCTGTTTAAAAGTCCATTCAGGATCAAAAAATTAAGCGTAAGACATGGAGACATTTGGCAAAATCTTATTGAATAGGTCTCCAGTAGCACAGAGAAAAGTATCAAGAATTAACAAATGGTATTCCATGAAATTAAAGAGTTCTTGACAAGCAATGGAAACAACTAACACAGTAAAGAGAGTAAGAATTACAGGGAAAAAAAGATGGAGGGAGGAGGGATAGAAGGGGAAAGGGATTAAAAAAAACAGAATTGATGCAAACTGGGAATAGAGCTTTTACAAAGAGGAAGGGGAAGAAGAGCTTGCAGGAGTACAGAGGGATAGGTGGGGAAGGCGATGAGAAAAAGAACTAAGATGCATTCTGCACACGCACAAACTGCCCATGGTAATGCAAGTGATTTTCATGTATAAATGTACTGATAAAAAAGAGAAGTTTGGAGGATATCTATACCAGTTACTCTTCCAATAGACAATTAATATCTAGAGTTTGTAAATAACACAAAAATTAAAACTAAATTAAAATAGCCCAATCAATTGATGCTTCTGAAGAGAAGTAGTACAAAGAGCCAACACATACATGCAAATGTTCCTCACCTTTATCTAGTAGGGAAATACATATCAAAATTACAATGAGAATAAGAATTGCTATACTTAAAAATACAAGGGACAAGCTGCTTAGGATGTGGGGAAAAAAGAACTGCATTGTTAGGTGAAATGTAAATTGGTAGAGCCGCTGCGGAAATGAGTACTGAGGCTCCTCAATGAATGCTACTCTCCTCTCTTATATATCTCTGAAGCAATTAAAGCCAGCACACTAGCAGAATAAGTGCCTGCATACCCATGGCCATTGCAAGACAATTCACAACAGCCAAGATCGAGAACCAGCCTACATGCCCATCCCAGAGATGAGCTACTGATGAAAATGTGGTTCAGATGCACAGCAGAGTCTTATTCAGCCATGAAGAAGAGCAACATTCTGTCATTTGCACAGGGAAATGGATGGGTCTGGAAATTGTCACATTGACTGGAATAAGACAGACTGAAAAAGACACGTCATGTTCTTCATACATGGAATCTAAAAAAAAGTAAGAAAGTAGAAGGGAGATTCTTACTAGTCAAGAAGGTAAAAAGGGGTGTAAGGACAGGAATAGCAGTGACAGACTAAGCCAAATATCTTAGATGTTTTCAACTCCCCAAATATGGAACAGCAGGCAGGGCATTGAAAGGAGGTGGGGGAGTGAAGTGATTAAGGTGTGATATATGCACATACAATTCTTCCAGACTATCAGTACTTTGTGCAGGATCTCACTGCAGCTCTGGCTCACTATGATCCTCCTGTTTTCAAGCCTCCCCATGCTGGGATTACAGGCTTGGGCCACCATGCTTCGCTGGGTCGACAGCTCCATACACCCGGGGATGGGACCTGTGTGGCATGTGGTGCCTGGGTAGACTATCTGGATAACCAATTAAAACAGTTTAAAAAAATGAAACAAGATTTAGGTCAAAAGATAGAGGTGGAAACAGTACAAAATCCCTGAGAGGCTGACAAGAATGTGAAAAAGAAATTTAGGAGATTTTGTAGGGAAAGTTGCATGAAGTGGGAGAAACAGAAGAGATGTGAGACAACTGTGGAAGATGACAAACAAATGGAAAGAAAGTGATGTGGGAAAATACAATTCATAATGGAATTTGCTTGTGGCCATGAATTCAGCCATCACCTCTGAAGTTTCTCCTTCCATTACTTCTTTTTGAGATATACCTTAATGTTAAAAACATAAAATGAGCTAGAGTGTCTATCTCAGAGACAGCCTATGTCATAGGAAGTGTTTTGGGAGAAGAAAAAGTCACAGATGAAAGTTACATAATAATTAAACAAAAAAGAGATTTAAAGCTGAAAATAATAGTCTTGATCCTTCAGAAGTCATAGGTTGAGGGAAGATAAGGGAAAATAAAGTATTCCCTAGTGACAGTTTAAGGATAAATCAACATAAACAAGGCATCTTGTAAGGTTAAAAGCAACCTTTACTAACAGAAGATTTTAAACACATTACTGCAGAAAGAGGACAATGGGATGCATATATGATGGAGCAGAAAGGACTGATTCCCAAGTCCTGCACAGGCCAAGAACTCATTAATTTCCTAGCACCGCTACAGAGGTTGACTTCCTGGGGTTCCAGTGCCCTAGGTTTTCCATTCCAGAGAACATTTCCATCATCGCATTTCAGAAATTCATGGAAATTTCTGACTTGTGATGTCCTCCTCTTCTTTTTCCAGTATTTCTATGAATACATTTTTGTTTGTTTTTCCTTCACTTCAGTTAGATTTGGAGGAAAGGCAAATGCATCTCTCTCTACCACTACCTGTGCCTTTCCCTATGTATGTATGCATGTATGTGTGTTTTGAGGTATCAGGTATCTTACACCAAAAAAAAAAAAAAAAAAGAAAAAATCAAGCCATGTGGTAATCTGGGCATGAATTAGTTCAGTGGGATTGTTTGCACTTTGTATATAAGGAATTTACTGTATTGCTCTTTCAGTTCATAGAAGACATATTACATGCATAGAATAAAAGGGATATTAACACTCAAAGCTTCCTGTTTTGCCACTATAATAGCTGAAAATTGCTAGCCATAAGTATAACAATTACCTAACACCAACCAGGGATCATGTCATTGAACTGATTATCCTAAATTGGTGTTGACAGAATCCACTCCCACTAAACAAAACAATAGAGCTTTACTCCATACTAAAGTTTTTTAAATCATGGATGTTTTATTAAAAATGTCAAATAAATAATTGCATGTTTCCCTTTATTTTGCATTTTCTCATTCTAAAACCTTAGTATTTCATGTGGGATGATCCAAGAAATGTGCTCCAACACAAGGATGTATGTTTGGGATGTATTTATTAAATTGGTTGGTTTATAAGCAAAATATTTTTAAAATGAAGATAACACCTTGTTTTTGTTTGAAACTCCTATTGTCATTCAGCCACTTGTCTCAATTCTGTAATTTTTATACCTCATTGTGAGGCAGATGTTTACCTAAATCATTTAAATCTCTGTCTCTTATGGTTTAAATACATTTAGTATTAATAGATACTCCCTGTGTAACACCGTAGATTAAAACTTAATTAAGAAGTTAAAGAAGGAAAAAAAATAATCACTTGTTTCCATGGGCATTTGTTTCATTTTTGTCAGGTTAAAACTGAGAAACTAGGATGAAGACATGAAAATCAGAATAATTTTAAAATCATTATTGTTTTCCTCTTTATATTCTGACAAGTGCCGAGTTAATTAAGAAAAGTAATCCATTTAGCAATGCAAGATGGGCTAATGGATAATGAAATTCTGCTTGTTCATTAGGGTTATCTTATAACATTGATGCTTTTAAAGTTCTATACTTAAATTATCTGTCAAATCATCAATATATAATTGAAAATTTCCATAGGAATTCAGACTAGTGCAAGAGAATAGGAAATTGGGGTGTTTGGCAATTTTAAAACATCTATAACCTAGATGAAAATAAATTTAATAAAGTGATTTTACATATCTAATTTTATGCTACTGTGATTTTATGGGGGCTATCCTGTTAATGCCTGGAGAATTTAGGCGTCACTTATATGTTCTGTCATTTTCTTGCTGTGAATATGACTTTAACCTGTTTATATCACTACAGACATTTCCTTCAGCAGTGTTGTTATGGCAAAGGATTTTGTATGGATATTATAGACCTTGGAAAACTTACAGATTAGGACAAGGTATGTCAGCCTTCCCCAATACAACACTATAATTGTGAAATATTTATGTAAAATTTTTCATGATAATAACCACTGTAAATTAGAGCTGCAAAATTATTACCATTTAAAAACATTTTAATCAGTTTAAATTTGTACAATCAAAAACTATCTTTGGGCTGACATGAAACATGTAGCTACATAGGCAGAAAGGAAGAAACATATTTTAGAGATGTAGAGTCATTGTTAGGAGTCTAGAGCCCTTCTTTTATTCTTCAAAGCTGGTTATGTCTAGCAAAATTCTATAGATGTAGCATGCTACATTATTTAGTTCTCATGGTCATGGACATAGTAAGTAGAGGCATAGATTTTAAGGTGGAGTCTGTCATACCTTAAAAATATATTGAACCTTTCAAAGGATATGGGTTATTATCAAATTTTCTATTTTCTTTTCTCTAATGCTTCATAAAACATTTTAGCAGGAGAAATGAGAAAATATTTTTTTCTTTTTTGGTGGAACTAGGGATTGAACTCAGGCCCTTGCACTTGCCAGGGAAGCACTTATTCCACTGAGCCATCTCCCTGGCCCCAAGAAAATATTTAATTATTTACTAATCTTTAAATTCTACCTACCACATAAATAAAACTAAAAAACTTAGTTGTATCACTAATGATATGTGTTAATAAAATCCAAACTTTGAAACAGGCTTTCAAACTTCATTTGTGGGCTTTGGCAGGGCCCAACTGGAAGGAGCCACCAATCCATGCTGCCAGTTGGGCCCAGCCCCTGGTCCACTACAGCAGGGTGCAGTCAGAAGGAGCTCAGCACAGCAGCCAGACTGAATCCAGGCCCAGCCTTTTGTATTAAGTTCAGTAGATCTACACTCAGTGAGCTGAGGCATGCTGGTAGCCCGAGCGGGGCCCAGGATGAGGCCCAGATCTATGTGAGTATCCTTACAGCATGGAGGTGGCAGGTGGTAACTTCGGTGAACTAGTCTGCCTGGAAAACTCCAGGTACACGAAGGGGAGGTGCCCATACAGAACTCCAGGAAACTAATTTAAGTACAAACTCCCAATTTATGATTGGCTTTGTTACACAGCTATAATGTTTGCTCTTATGATCTAAAGTACAAACCCATTAGTTACAAAAGTTTATCGATTTCTAAATTTCACTAGTTGTTATTAATATTGTTATTTGTACTAGTGTAAATAGGATGCCATATCTGCCTTAACATATTCTTTTTTGAGTAATAATATCAGAAGGTGCTTGGGTAATAACCCCAACAAAGCCCTACACCCAATGATAGAGGGTAGTGCCAAACAGAAACCAACATCTCTCTCTCAGTTAACAGAGAAATAAAAATCTTGAGACATACACAAAACAAGAATCTCTGACACAGGAAAGATACCTATAGAACAGAACATGTACAGAGAGCTTCTGATTGCAGTGATATAGCTACCTACTATCAACCTTTCATAAAAAAGTATCACAATAATTAAAATCAGGAATTCTCTCTGAAATAGAAAATGACAAAAAGACGGAGCAAACTCAGGCTCAGAGCCTACCCAGAACAAACCTGGGAGATATCGGCATAGAAAAAATAGGAAAGCACACCTGAAATCTCTGAAATAATAGCAACTGAAGTAAAAAGCATATAGAGGAAATCAGATCAGAAATAGTCTCCCAGGTTAAAAAAAGAAATGATAACTATAATGAAAGAATTACTGAGAATTTCTAAAGAAGACATTGATAAAAAAATAGAGAGTAGAAAAGTGACAGAAACACTGAATGATCAATATAAGAAGAAATACAATGCATGAAGAAGACTCAAGGAAATACATAGGAAATTAAAAACTGCATTGAATGTTGTTAAAACTGTTTGAATGAAAGTAAAGATAGACGTTCAGACCTTGAAGACATCATTACAGCTAGTGAACAGGAAAGGAAAAATCATAAAAACAACAAAGATCAGAAAACAATAATTCAACAGTTGCAAGATGATCAAAGATGAGCAACATAAGACGAGTAGTCATCATCAGAAACAAGGAGCCAACACAATTGACATAAAAAGAACATGGGCTGAAGTAAAAGCAAAAAACTTCCCAAACATGGGGAAACAATCTGATAGCTGGATAACAGAGACATATAGAACTACAAGTAATATCAACCCAACTAAATCTAGGCACATAATAATCAAGATCCCAGAAATTCAGCACAAAATACAACATACTAAAAGTCTCTAGAGAAAAGAAACAGATCACACTTAAAGAAAAACCCATCAGAACAACAGCAGATTTCTCATCACAAACCATCAAATCAAGAAGAGCATAGAGCAAAGTACTTCAATTCCTCCAATTAAACAAATTCCAACCAAGAGTAATATATCCTGCAAAACTCTTTTTCAAGTTTAATGGAGAAATAAAATACTTATATGACAAAGAACAACTAAAGAAATTCATGATGACCAAATCAACCCTACACAGAGTACTAAAATTCTAGAAAGTGACAATTCCAAGAATGACAACAGAAAGAACACAACAAACAGAGCAAACAATGATACACAGGAGAAAGTAGGGAACCAACAACAGAAAAATAACATGAGAAATATAAGCCAATACATATCAATTATTATTATTACTATTATTATTATTTGTATTTTACAGAGTGTCTACAGGGTGTTCAGGGTCTCACCTCTAGATTGGATTTCTAGTTATCTGCCAGTTTAAAGCCTCCCAAGAGCTGGGATTTCAGGCACAAGCCACCACGCCCAGTCTCAATTGTCATCTCAGCATTCCCCAGGGGTGTGGCCAGCACAGCAGGACTGGGGATGGAATTCCTGGCCCCTGCACCTGCTTTCAGGCACTTTAAATCACTGAGCTGTTTGGCTGGCCCTTTCAATTATAACCATCAATGTAAATAGACTCAATTCAACAATTAAAAGAAAGATAATGGCAGAGTAGATTAAGAAACAAAATTTAGCAATATGCTATATAGAAGAAATATATTTAACCCATCAAGAAACTCATAAACTGAAAGTCAAAGGATGGCAATCAATACTAGATTCTCCAGGACCTCATCAAAAAGCAGGGGTAGCTATTCTGTTCACAGACAGTCTAAACTTCAAACCAAGAGTGGTCAAATGAGATAAAGAAAGTCACCACACACAGGTTAGGAGAAAAATTCAAGAGGAAGAGATAAAAGTCATAAATATGTATGTGCCCAATGATATAAGACACCCAACTACATAAGACAATTTTTGATGAACATGAAAAATCTAATAACCAATATTACCATCTTGTCAGGGGAACTTAATACCTCCTTATCTCAGAAATATAGGTTAAGCAGACAAAAAATTAGCAAAGAGGTAGCAGAACTGAATCAAACCTTGGAACAAATGGACTTAGTGGATACATACAGAGTGTCCCAACCAACAAAATCCAAATACACATTCTTTTCAGCTGCATATGGAACTTTTTCTAAAATAGACCACATATAAGACCATAGATCATGCTTAAGTAAATGAAAGGAAACAGCAATTATCCCATGCATTTTACCTGACCCAAGTGCAAAGAAACTTGAAATTAATGACAAAGAAACCACAGAACCCCCATAAAAGAATAAATTAAATAACACACTCCTCAGACACCAAATGGGTTACAGATGAAATTAAAGAAGAAAGTAAATGATATCTACAGTCCAAGAAAAATTAAAATACAACTTACTGAAATTTGTGGGATACAATAAAAGCAGTTCTGAGATGAAAGTTTATAGCACTGAACTCACACATAGGAAAACAGAATGAGAAAAAAATAAATACTCTAATGATGCACCTCAAGCTTTTAGAAAAAGAAGAGGAAAACAAGCCCAAAGCCCAAAGATGGGAGGAAGTTATGATGATTAGAGCAGAAATTAATATAATTGAGATGAAGAAATCAAAATAAAGATTTAATTAATCAGAAAGCAGGTTCTTTGAAAGATTAAATAAAATTGATAAACTCCTAACCAACCTCCTCAAAAAGAATAAAAGAAACCCCATCAAATCCAATCAATAAGAAATAGACAGTATGAAATCACCACAGATCCTGTGGAAATTCAGAGGCTCTTCAATAGCTATTTTGAAAATCTTTACTCTCATAGGATCTGAGAAACACAAGATATGGACAGATACCTAGATATGTAAAAGTTACCAAAATTGAATCAAGAAAATATAAAAACTCTGAATAATCCAATGTCAGCAAATAGAATTGAAAATGTAATAAAAAAAGTACCAACAAAGAAAAGCTCAGGGGCTGGGGAAATGGCTCAGTGGAATAAGTGCTTCCATGGCAAGCACAAGGGCCTGAGTTCAACTCCTGGTTCCACCAAAAAAAAAAAAAAGAGAGAGAGAGAGAGAGAGAGAGAGAGAGAAAAGCCCAGATCGTGATGGATTCACAGATGAATTCTATAAGAAATTTAGAGAAGATTTAATCTCTATACTCTTCAAATTCTTTAATGAAATTGAACAGGAAGCAATACTTCCCAAGTCATTCCTGAAGGCAAGCATTATACTGATACCAAAACTGGAGAAAGATTCAACCAAAAAAGAGAATTACAGACCAATTTCCATCATAAATATAGATGCAAAAATCTTCAATAAATTACTAACAAACAGAATATAGCAAATTATCAAGAAAATTATATAATATAACCAGGTAGGAGTCATCCTAGAGATGCAAGAATAGTTCAAAATATGCAAATCTATAAATGTAATACAATATATCATTGAGTTGAAACAAAAAAATCATGTGATCATATCAATAGACACAAAAAGGCTCTTGAAAAAGTCCAACACTCATTCATGATCAAAGCCCTATAGAAAATAGGAATAGAAGGCCTCTTTCTCAATTTGATAAAAGCCATCTATGACAAACCAACAGTCAACATAATTCTAAATGGAGAAAAACTGAAAGTTTACACTCTGAAATCAGGTATAAGACAAAGATGTCTTCTACCACCACTCCTAATCAATAAAGTTCTGGAATCAGTAGCTAGAACCATTAGATAAAAGAGAGAAATAAAAAGAATAAGAATGGGTAAATGAGAAGGTAAATGGTCACTTTGCACTGATGACATGATACTAGACATGGAAGATGCAAAAAATTCCACCAAAAAGCTCCTAGAATTAATAAACAAAATCAGTAGCATAGCAGGATACAAAGTCAACACCCAAAAATCAATAGCATTACTCTACACAGGTAACAAGCTCACTGAGAGAGAAACTGGAAAAATAATACCCTTCACAACAGTATTGAAAAAAAAAAAAGAGAACTACCTATGAGTTAATCCAACAAAGGAAGTAAAAGAGCTATACAATGAAAAGTACAATACTCTGAAAAAAGAGATCAAAGAGATTTTTGAAAATGGAAACACATTTACTGCTCCTGGATAGAAAGAAAAACCATTGTGAAAATGGCCATACTGCCAAAAGTGTTATACCAGTTTAATGCAGTCACTACGAAAATAACATCAATGTACTTCACAGAGTTAGAAAAATTATTCCTAAAACTTATTTGGAACCAGAAAACAAAGAACCCTAGAATTTCAAAGGCAATTCTGGGCAACAAAGGCAAGGCAGAAGCCATTACAACTCCTGACTTGAAATTACACTGTAAAGCTAATCTGATCAAATCAGCATGGTATTGGCAAAAACAGACCCAAAGAATAATGGAATAGATTAGGAAATGCAGAAACAACTACAAACCATTCAACCATCTTATCTTTGACAAAGGGATCAAACATGTTCACTGGAAGAAAGATAGCTTCTTTAACAAATGGTGCTAGAAAAACTGGCTCTCCACATACTAAAGCTAGACCCAGGTCTATTAGCATGCACTAAGCTAAAATTAAAAATGGATTAAAGATCTAAAACATTAATTCAGAAACACTAATCTACTGGAAGAGAAAGTAGGTGGGAATCTTGAAAACATAGGGGCAGGGAAAGAGTTTATCAAGAAAAACCAAACTGCACAGGAAATACTTCAAAGAATCAACAACTGGGATCTCATCTTATTGAGAAGTTTCTGTATGTCAAAAGAAATCACCAATGGAGTGAAAAGACAACTCACAAATTGGGAAAAAATCTTAACCAACAATAACACAGAAAATGGTCTTCTATGCAGAATACATAAAGAACTAAAACAATTCAGCCCCCAAAACTTAAAGACTCAGTCCAAAAATGGGTATCTGAGATGGGTACAACCTTCTTAGAAGAAGAAATAAAAGTAGCAAATAAATACATGAAAACATGTTCCATAGCAATGGCTATTCAAGAATTGCAAATTGAAACAACAATGAGATACCATCCCACTCCAGAAAAAGGGCTGTCATAAAGAAATCAACTAATAACAAATGCTAGACAGGCTGTGGAGAATAATAGAAGCCTTCTTCACAGTTGGTGGAAGATGAAGCCTCCTACAACCATTATGGAAATCTGTGTGGAGACTCAAACACTTATGCCTGGAAATCCTATTCAATCAGCTATTATCCTTGTGGGTGTTTTCCCCAAAGAACTGAAAACATCATACCACAATGATGTATGTGCACCCATGTTTATAGCAGCATAATTTGTCATAGAAAAATATTGGAAACAACTAAAAGGCCTATCACCTGAAGAATGATGAAAAAGGTGTAGTATTTGTATACAATGGAGTATTAGTCAGCTGCAAAGAAGACAAACTTGAGGACTTTATAGGTATGTGGGTGTGACTAGAGGCTGTACTTGTAAGTGAAATAAATCAGACCCATCTTTGTACATATTGTATTTTTTCCCTAGTGTAAGAACCTGAAAGAATAAATAAACGTGAAAGGTATAATAGGTATAGTAAAGCAACAAAAAAATTGAACATGAGGATTAAGGAATTTAAGGGAAAGGAGAAAAGGTAGGAAAAAAGGAAGGGGGAAAATCATGCAAGTATATATACAGCATGGCTGAGATGACTGTACTAATTTCCATCAGTTTTTTGAAAATAGCAGTTGATGTCTTATCAATTATTATTATACTGCCTTTAAAATAAATTTTTACAAAGTTAGAAAGACAAGAAAAAATAAAGTTCATCGAATGCAAGCATTAATATTCAGCTATTTGTCCAATCTCACCTAACTATATCTGTTAATCTAAGCAACTGATTTGACAATAAAAATAGGTAATATAATAACTGTCGTTAATTTGTTATACTTGATTTAAAAATCTGTAACATATGTATTGTACGTTACCTTGTTTCTGTCTTTGTTTCTGCTATTTGTTTTTACTCTTCAAAATAAAATAAAGTTTAATTTAAAAAGAAAACTTCATTTATGGTACAGTGCTAATTAATGGAATTGGTAGCTTTGACATTGCAAATCAGAGGCTGTCTTATAAGCTCTTGTCACTCTCTGGTTGTGTGAGTCTGGTCAAGTTACTGCTCTGAACTAACTTCCATTTCATCACTTGTACTGGTCTGCTTAGTGCAGGAGTAAACAAGTGTTACCCGGGCCCATGGCTCAGAATACTCTGTACGTAACACTGGAATTAACATTGGTTTCTGCAGTTCCACTAAGCGAGGATGCATGTGTGCATTATCTGTAAGGGGCCTAAGTTCCAGGGAAAGGCTTCTCATGCTTGGGATTTTTCTACCACACTCTGATGTATGTAAAGGGAAATCACACAGTGAAATTACAACGGTCATGACACTGGTAGGATACCTGCTCATCCTTCAAAGGGCTGACATGCTACTGGGGAGATTGCATATGAATTCCAAATCTCTCCTTATATAGATATACATTTAAATTAATCATATCTCAAATGAGATGAAATTTGAATTTAGAGTTCAAATAGAATAGCTATCCTCTATATTTTATGAAGTGTCTCTAACCATATTGCAGTTATATATTTCCCCTTAGCTTTCTCTGCAAGTAAAATAACCTTATTTGTTTTTTGTTTCTTTCAAAGTTTAGATTTATATAGGTTAAAGCATTTTGGGGTCTCATCTAAACACTAATATGGTCTCAAACAGGAATGACCCTAATGACGTCCCAGATGAAGGTTGGCAGAAAAGCTCATCAAAGAGGAGATGCCACGAGTTCTGGCCGTTCGCCTTTCTGCAGTGTGCCTCAATTATGTAGTGAGGGCAGGAATACATATTCTGTAGAAAATAGACAAGTTCTGAGGTTGGCCCTTTTTATTCCCCTGTGAGCTTATTTTACATGTTTCCCCCCCCCACCCCGGAGGGTTTTTTTCAGATTGTGCAGGCACAGGAGAACCATGAAAAGAAAAATCAGTGTTGCGTGGAGGTTGGACAGCAATATATCCAGGTAGAAAGAAATTGAATTAAAATCAGAAGATAGAACTTTTCATTTTAGTATTGAAAACAATTTCCAGAGAGAACTCATATTCTTGATATTAGAATATATGATAGAAATTTTTTTAAAAAGTTCTCTGCAGCTATGTCTGGAAGGAAGAGCCTAGCTTCCGATTCCAGCCCTCTGTGTGCCGCACTGCAGTCAGCTCTGCACCCAGGCTGGGCAGCATCCACTTTGCACGTGGCACTCACCAGAAGTGAGTTGGCTGCACCCCAAGTGCAAGGCGTCTCCTTACCGTTCTCATTCTCTGCTGCACTCTGAGTTAAACCAGAGAAACTAAAGAGCACTGTGACTGTAGCTAAAATCATGAGACATCTAGAGGATCCACTTTTTCTTCGAAGAAGGTGATGTGATAGCCAAATAGAGCAGCCAACAAGCTCCTTCTCCAGGTAATTCAACTTAATGCAGGAGACACTAAAGGAGATAGCATGTATAAACAATGCTAATACTACATTTGTATTTTAAGAAACTGTACATGGCTTTATTTCTCCACACAAAAATAATTCTACCAATAAAAATGCTTTCAGAAAAACAAAGATGCAAATGAAAATCACTGTTTTAGTTGACATAAATAGGACTCATATGCACATTTGAAAACATACACCACTGTATTCTACTCAATATCTACTAATATGCTATATTAAAATTATATATGAAGAAGCAGAAAACTATATTGTATTAAATACATAGAAATATATTAAACTTCTAAATGAATATATTAAACTTCAGTTTACCTCCTAGAAAAATTTTACCAAGTACATTTGGCAATGTAGGATAAAAATTCTTCTGTATGTAACTGCTTGCACTTTAACATCAGATTACCAGGGAAACTGAAAGTGAGGAACATCAGCCCTTAAGGCTGATCAGCTGCAGAGATGCCAGCTGTCAGACTCCAGAAGACAGATGCCCCTTGGTGACATCGGTGTTCTTGCTGACTCTGTCCAATGAGTCTGTACAAACTTTCTCTGCATGGGTCACTTAATCTAGGTGCAAGAAAAATTGTGCCCTCCTATTTTACACCATTGCAAGTAAAACTGCAGTTGAATTAGAATGCTTTCATGGATGTAGTACCTAATTTAGAAAAACAAAATAAAATGTAGCACCCTCAAGGGAATAGACAACTCTGAAGTGAATAATACAGAAAAAATAGCAAATAAAAAACACACACAAGATCAGTTCTTTACCTTCTAAACGCTGTTGGAATTCCTCAAATCTGCCTATTTCATCATTCACTGAACAAGCTTCCGCAAGATTCCTATAGGGGTCCCTGGTAAATTTTCTGGGCAATCTTTCTTGACCTCTTCATTCCCACACTTAATTAGCATTTTTTGAAAAAAATTCTTTATTATAGAATATTTTCTGAGAAAAAAAACTTAAGCTGGATAAGAGATTGGTATGTGAAATGTTACCATTAGCAAACTATCATACCATGTATTATCCCTGAAAGTGTAAATTTAGGGTGGAAACAACAGAGAAGATAGCAAAAGAGTGGCAGATACAACGAACCATTGTGTTGTCAATATTAAAGATTAAAAATCTGTTATCACTGTGTGTTTCCAAAGTGCTGTCCTAACCAGTCCTCGGGGAAATGAGCAACTTTCCTGTCAGGCCCATCCTTCTGGATTCCGGGACTATTCAACACTAGTATTTTAATACTATCGTTAAAATGAACAATGGTGTCTGCCAATGACTGTCATGGTGTGCCTAATGCTCTATAATGTCTTTTGTAAATTGAACTATTTTTCAAATTGCATGAAGATTTTGGTGCGTAACAGATTTAGTTTTAAAACCAAGGGGAATAAGTATTCTCGTGATGGAAAGGAGAGAGAAAAGCTAGGAATAAGTTAGAAAATTGTTTGGCTGCAGAGGCCAACCCTCTTCCAGTGGGGATCAAGAGCTGATCGCACTTCAACTTGCATTTTTATACAGGGGGGTGATCCAAAACATGGCATGTGCTTAAATTAAAAATTAAATCCACATTGTTATTAATCTGCTTAAAATCACTCCTCTTTGCTTTCCACATAGTCACTCCATCATTCTTGCCACTTTCTGAAGCAATTCTGGAAGTCCTCTTTTATGAGGAGTATCTTTATGAGATGTGATTTTTAAAAAATACAGTGAGTGCTTGTTGTTAACTGCCATCGAGGAAAGGCAGGCTCATGGAGATCTCACCATGTGTCCTCGTCCATCTTATTCATGCAATGTGGCAGCACCCTACTTCTGGTTCCTCCTAAAGTCAAACGGATCAAGAGAGGTAAATGTTTTGAATCAGTGTAGGACACTGAAGCAGCCACACAGCACAAGCTGGGACATTCAGGAGAATGAACTTCCAGAACTGCTTCAGAAAGTAACTGTTAGCCTGATTGCTGTAGCCTAAGGAAGTATATCTGATGCCTTGTGTTTGTTTGAATGTGAGACAGAGCTAAAATTCACCATTGCATTTCTGAAAACATTGCATTGGTTTTCAAAAGTATTATTAAATAAAACTAAATAGTATGATGATGCAAATAGTAATAATAACCTTGAGCTATATTCTCTGAGATTTTAAGTTCATTTATTCATGCAAACCTGTATCATTCAAATACATTTTTAGACTCCTATTCAGAGATAGGCCTCAGTCTGTAAAGATACAAATGTGACAGATGCTATGCCAGGCTTTATGGAGCTTACAGGTTGTGCGAAGAATCTGAACTTCCGTGGGAGGGAAATCGTATATAGTAAGGCTTACATGAGGCAAGGATTTCAGGGCTGAGGTCTACAGAGCTGTAGCTGTTTACTAGGCCTAGAGAGGTGGGAAGAGTGTGAGCAGCAGAAGCCACAAGTACAGAGGTCCTGCAGAAGATGTACCTGGCCAGGGCATGGCCTCTCCTTTTCCCGACATTGGCACATGTTTGCAGCCAGATCCTTTATTGTTTTGACATTTAGATGCTTAAGAGTCTGACAGTCTTGTTTCATTTGGTCCTATTTCTGTTCCCACTAGTTCCAAAGTGATGGGGCAACTATTAGTGCTGGAGTAACCTATCACTCTTCTTGGCTTCTGCTACATGGATGATTAGACCTCCAAGTTACACCCACAATCTCTTTATGGAGTTACTATCCAGGACACCCTCACTGTTTCCTCGCAACATCCATCCTCATTTATTTTTGTGTTACAAATTGGTTAATAATTGTCCCGATTTTCAAGTCCTGGTTTCACATGCTTAGCAATTCCTCCTTTACATCATTTCTCTCTACTCACATTTTATTATGAGCAACAAGGAGAAACCAAGCCAAACTCTCAGTACTTTGCTTAGAAATCTCTGCAGTTCAACGTCTAAGTTCATCACTTAAATTGGTGTTTCCCACAGAACATCAGAACACATTCAGGCAAGGCCTTTGATATTTAACAGTAAATTCCTTTCTTCCAGTGTCAATAACATGTTTGCCATTTTCATTATCTGAGGTCTCACCAGAAGCACCTTCAATATCCATGTTTCTGCCAACAATCTCCTCACAATTCAGTAGTGTAGGCTTTTTTCTAATGAGCTCTTCAAAGTTCTTCCAGCCTCTACTCACTACCCACTTCCCAAGTTACACCCACTTGTTTAGGCAATTTTCTAGGGCTGCTGTAAAAAAAAATACCATCAATCAGATGGCTTCAGCAACATATGCTTTTAAACATTTGGGATCTCAATATGTTGCTGAGGTTCTCCTTTAAATACATGGTCAAAAAATTTATTTGTGGAAATTTATTTTTCTGCAGTTCTGAGACTCTTGGTCAAGGTGTCTGCAAGGCTGCTTTCTTCTGCAGTCACTCTCCTTGGCTTTCAGGTGACTGTCCTCTCAGAACACCACACATCTTCTTCTTGTGGTGCACGTTTTCTCTTGGTGCGTCCAAATCCCTCTTGTTATAAGTGCACAAATCAGATTGGACTATAGTCTGTCTTTTGACCTCATTTACACTTTTTTTCAAAACAAGATGATAGGAAATTAACAATGGTTGTTCCATTGTATACTGTTATACTTGCTCAGATTACAAGATACAGGCACACAAAATTGATCAAACAATATATGCACTAAATGTTGCTTTAAATGAACTAAAGAAATTAGTTGTACAATTATCTTAGCTATCTTATGTGTATATATATATGTACATAGATAGGTAGATAGGTAGATAAATAGATAGATAAATGTCTTACCCTTCCTTTTTTCTCCTTTCCCCAATCTCAATTGTTTTATCTTTTTGGGAAGTTTCTTTCCATTTCATAATATCTTTTGGATCAATACAATGTTTACATATGAGTGTGATTTATTTCACTTATAAATATGCTCTCTGGTTGCATCAGTTTACATATAAAAGCGTCCAGTTTATCTTTCTTTTTAGCTTAGTAGTACTCCATTATACAAAAATACCTCATCTTTTTTATTCATTCCTTGGTTGATGGATATTTGGGTTGTTTCCAAGATTTAGCTATAGCAAATTGTACTGCTATAGATATGGGTGCACATATATCACTGTGGTGTGATGTTTTGAATTCTTCTGGAAAAATACCCAGTATGGGAATATTTGAGGTTGAATGGGACCTCTAATCCTAGTTTTTGGAGGAATCTCCACAATGATCCCATAATTGTACAAATCTGTACTCTCCTACCAACAGTGGAGAAGGTTTGCTTTTTCTCCACAACTCCACTAGCATCTGTTATTGGTTGACTTTGTGTGTGTGTGTGTGTGTGTGTGTGTGTGTGTGTGTATTTTTAGGGAAGGGCCTACAGGGTGTTTAGGGGTCTCACTACTAGATCAGACTTCTAGTGATCCACCTGTTTACAGCCTCCCAAGAGCTGGGAGGGGCTGGGGAGATGGCTCAGTAAAATAAGTGCTTGCCTGGCAAGCGCAAAAGCCTGAGTTCAATCCCTGGTTCTGCCAAAAAAAAAAGAGCTGGGATTACTGTGCCACCATGTCCAGTCTCAATTTCCATCTCAGAGCTTCCTGGGCTGGGGTATCAAACCCCCGGGAACCCCTGTGTCCGATTGCAGGTGCTTTAATCCCTGAGTTATCTGGCTGGCCCTTGTTATTAGTTGACTTCTTGATGATAGCCATTCTTTCCATGGTGAGAGGGAATCTCAGTGTTTTAACTTACATTTCTTCAATGATCTTAATTACTTCTTTAAAGCCCCTATCTCAAAATATAGTCACATTATGAAGTACTTAAGGTTATAACTTCAACAGGAAAATTTTGTATTTTTCACTAGTATATGCTTTCAGGAAATAAAAAATACATTGCTCATGGGGAGCAGATGCATATGTATGCTGAATCTTGATTCTTTCTGTTCTCCTTCTTCATCCCCTCACTTCAGTTTCTTATCATTCCTCAATCTCCTTCCCATCTCTGCAAACTCTGTTTCCCTCTTTCCTATCATGTATCTTTTATTTGCTTTTCATACTATTTATGTTTTGGTGTTCTCATATAACACATACCATGCAAAATTTAGCCTTCCGTGTAGTATTTATTTCACTAAGGCATTATGTTATCAAGGGCCGTGCATTTTCACATAAGTAACTTAAATTTCTTCTTTTTGGCTGATATATATATATATATATATATATATATATATATATATAATTTTTCTTCATTCATTCATCTGTTAATAGGTGCATAGGTCATTTAAAACATTTGGCTATTATGAATTGTGCTGCTTCAAACATGATTTTGCATGCACCACTGAAATATAATATATTTTAACTCATTTGGAAAGACAACCAGAAGCAGCATAACTGGGTCCATTTGAAGGAAAACAAACAAGTCTCCTTCTGCATCTCTGTTTAACTCACCATCTTCTTACTATGATATTCACACACTTGGCAGGATCTTGGTAAACTCTCTTGGATCTTGTTAGTTCTTTTATTTAATGAGTTAACTCTACCTTTGGTAGTGCTGCATCAATTGTTGAAGCTTTTCAGTTCAGATATCTAGTTCACACATGTGGATGAATGAGGCATTCAAATTACACACACAAACTCACACACAAATATCTTTTATTATATTTTTTCTAGTGTTCTGGGAGAATTAATAAGAATACAAATTCTGTTCTCTGGTTTTATGGATAACATTGATCACTTAAGCAATACAATATAAAAAGTTCTTGGGCAAGAACGTGATAACAGCTGTTCTTCTCTGTGCTCTACCTGAATTCCTGAGTCTAGAATACTTAGATACTAGTGCTGGCCAGTGAAAGCCAAGTTCCTATTCCCTAAAATCTACTCAGAGCTTCACTTTAATGAGAAGTGCCAGCTTGTCCCATCCTCTGTCAACCTACAACTGCCCAGTTGGTGTGAAGAGTCTGAGATCAGCTCCTCACCTCCCTCCACCCATTGCTCCTGGTAAAAGAAATCTGAGATTCACCCCTCCCCCTCTCCACTGGCTGGACTCAGGGCTTGGAGACCTGTGGGAACACTAGCAGCAGCATGGTAGGACCCTGGCTAAGCTGACAGGATGACAGGTAGAACTAAAGAGATGGAAATGTCTCATGCAAGAGTAACAATATGAGCCAACAGGTGGTAAATTAGGAGAACCAATGTTGTGCTTAGGGAAAAACACTAGCAATAGAAGAGGGCAGGTAGGACCATCCCTTTCTCTTTTTATGTATTTTCTATTTTTATTTACACAATTTCCTTTTTGATTTCTTTTTTCTTTTTTTTTCCTAAACAACTGGAAGAACTTTACCCAGAGAAAACTAATCCTGTTCCCCAAACACAGAGACAAAGATCATACCCAAACCCAGCAAAAATCCACCTGCAGTCTTGACCAGAGTATACATTTCTGGGATCTGACTTGGACCTAGCACAAAACTATGGACACTAGGGGAATTTCATTACTTTCATCTTTCTCTGTCTGATTGATTTCTCTCTTTATATTTGACTGGATTAATGCTTTGTGTGTTTTAGTTGTTTGTTTGTTTTCCCTTTTTTCCCTCATTTTCTTTCTGTTCCGATTTTTCCCGTTTCTTTTTTTCTATACATTGTTGTTTTTTTCCGTGTGTGAGAATAATTTTGTTTACTATTTTGTTCCTTCTTTTTTCTCTTTTCTTTTCTTCCTTCTTTTCTCTTTCATTCACAATTTACATCTCTAACCTTTCTTTTGGCTTTATTATACTCATCCTCTTCCTTTCATCTCGCTTGACTATATGATACTTTCATGTGAGTGAACATTGTATCTTCTCTTTCTGGTTCATCTCAAAACTTCTGGGCCTCCTCTTCCAGTCCTTCCCTCTTGTGTCCCACAATTACTAAAAACCTGGATGATCATTGTGTGCCCTCCCACCCTGCTCCTACTATGTTTAACTTCATGCATCTCTCCATCGTATACCTTATCCTCTTGCACCTCTCCCACCAGGGTGAATTCACTTTACTAAATCAAGTTACTGCATAAAAGTTCCTGGTATATGTTGGATTAAATTCTATTGCATATATATGCTATCTTATATCTATATCTACATCTATATCTATATATTCAGGCTAATGGTTACCACAGTTTGTTAGTAGCCAGGCTGTATTAGAGTCTATTGTTATTTCCCCTTAACTACTTTGTTATGGCCAAAGCCTCATGCAGTCATTGAGGCGCAGTTCCACCATTTGTGATTAATTCATGATCCAAGGCTGGGACTATGGCTCTGAGTACTGCTGGGATTATGGGTCTGAGTACTTCAGGGATTATGGTGTTAGTGTTATACCCACTCTGGGGTAGATAAGAGAGACAGAAAGACAGACTTGCTTCTCTGTAGCCATTGTTGCTACTGCTCCTCCCATTTGCTCTTAGTCCTTGCTGCCACCATGAACTGGTGCCCTCTGCCATGTACCAGTCTACTTGGGATCCAGCTGAGTATGAACTGAAACCTCCAGTAACTGTGAGCTAAGTAAACTTTCCTTCCTTCATTTTTGGTGTCAAGTATTTGTCCCAGCAATGAGAGAAGACTAACTGAGACATACTTTAATTAGGATGTCACACATGATTTACCCAGTTTTTCCTTCCTGTATGACAAACACTGTAATTATAAGGCATCATAACCATCACTTAGTCCAATATATAAGGAATGGGCCCAAAGTCAAATAGATAGCAACTCCTCAGGCTTAATATACTGGGAAGATAGGTTCTTGGCATAGACAAAACAAAAAAGAAAAATCTACATCTAGAAGACATCTGGACACACAGACACCTCCCAGGAAGGCCTGAATACCAGTGATAGAGCTATTTAACATAAGAAATCTACAAGAATGAACACAGAAAACAGAATAAAATATAAAAATATAGAATGAAAAGACGAAGAAGTAAAATGCAAATGCGGATGCCCTGCCCACAAAAAACAAGTCTACAGCACAAAGAGATAGAGGAAATCAGAAGCCAACAATGGAAGTTTTTGAAATGAGAACAGCACAAGTGACAAAATAAATGCAAAAAGCCAAGGAAAAAGTAATGACTATTAACATGAGAGGCATTAAAGCAGACACAGATAAACAAACAGAGGAGCTCAGGAAAACAGTAGAAATCATGAATGACAAACATAGACTTAAAATAAAATGGAATCAATGAAAGAGATCCAAACAAAAATGCAGGAGATTAAAAGCTCCACTGACAGTATACATGGCAGATTAAATGAAGGCAAGGATAGAACACCTGATCTAGAAAACAAGAGTATGGCTAGCAACCAGGAAAAGAAAGATGTCTTAAAAATCACAAGAGTACACACACACACACAC
>NDGM011176112.1:0-11515 GCA_002564305.1 Octomys mimax | reverse complement strand
TGCTTTGCTAAGCTTGTTCTAAGTAGGTGCTTTAGACCACTGAGCCATCTCACCAACCCAATAGTTGACATTCTTAAAAGAACCATATGAAATGAACGTTTTTTCCACAAATTATACACTAATCTCTAATCATTTTTCATGTATTTTACTTATTTCCTGGAATTCTCTAAATAAATTCATCTGTTTTAACCACTTTTCTACATGTCTATGCTTTCTATTTTCTATAACTTTCACGTACTGTGCCAGTAGTTGAACATGCAAATAAACGTACCTCTGTATGGTTCAATGTCATGTGTCTTTTTTTCACTGTCAGGTAATACTCTCCCATAAAAATACATAACTTTACAACTGACTTAAAAAGTGGAAGAAGATGAAAATTGTTAAAAAAATATAAAAAGTATAAAATATAAAAGGTGGAAAAAGAACAAAGAACAAAGAAAATCATGTGAATATATCTTCTTCACAAGAAATCATTCTGGTTGTGGTGATGCACACCTGTAATTGCAGCACTCTGGGAGGCTGAGGTAGAAGAGTTGGAAAAGCTTATAAAGCCTGGAAAGTTTATCAAGACTCCTGTAGTAAATAAGCAACAAATAAACTAGGAATGGGATTATAATTCATATAAATGCACTGGTATCAATCCCCAGTAACACAAAAAGTTAATTAATAGAACCTATTGAATTAGTATTTGGCTACATAATAAATTAGAATAAAAGTGGATCAATGATCTAAACATTAAAACAAACATTAAGCCCTCTGTAAGAGAAAACAGGTAACACACTGGAAGACGCAGATGTTTGGATAGGATTTTCTAAACAGACCCTCAACCACATAAGAAATAGTGAGAATTATCAAATGACATTGTATCAAGTCTGTATAACAAAAGAGTGAAAATTCTGTGTAACAGTAGGGTGAAAAGACAACCTACAGAATCAGAAAACAATTTCCCAGTTACTTCTCAGACCGAGGGCCATGTCAAGAAATGGGCAAAAGAAAAGAACAGACTCTTCACAGAGGAAGAAATACAAATGGTCAGCAGATAGATGAAAAGCAGTTCACCATTACAGGCTTGTAAATTAACATATCCGTAAGATTTCATTTTACTCCAGAAAGAATGGCAATCATTAGGAAACCAAATAGTCACAACTGTGAGTGTGGCTGCGGGACAAAGGAACCCTCCTGTATTGCTGGTGAGAATGCAAGCTAATACAGTCATTATGCAAATGTGTATGGAATTTCTGAAAGACCTGAGATTAGATTCCAGATATTCCAGATAGTCCCTTATTAGGTATCATATCACAGTCATACTTTTACACCTATTTTTACAGCACCACATATATTTACAGCACCACAATTTTTTTTGTTTTAATATGTGCATTTGGTACAGGATCTGGCTAAGCAGCTCTGACTCCTAATGATCCTCCTGTTTTGGCCTCCCCAGTGCTGGAGTTACAGGCATGTGCCACCATGCCTGGTTTCGGTGGCAGGCTCAGTTGGCTTGGGGTGGGGCCTGCATGGCATGTGGCACCTGGGATTGAACCTGGGTCCTTGCACTTGCCAGGCAGGTGCATAGAATACTGAGCTGTCTCCCCAGCCCAGCATTATAATTTTTAAAATTTTTAATAGCTAACCCTTGGAATCAGCCTATATATCCATCAACAGATGATTGGATAAAGAAAATATGCTATCTATCTATCATTTATCAGAATATTACTTGGTATAAAATAACCAATTTGTACGAAAATAGATGCATATGGGAAGTATAATTCCTGGTAAAATAAGTCTTGCATATAGCTTAAATTTTGCACAGTGTCTCTCATTTTAGTGAGGCAGAGTACAGAGTGATACAATAGGGAAGTGTCTTAAAGAAACAGGGGTGAAGGGTGAGGAGGAGGGGAAGGGAAAATCAGAATAAAGATATGCCACACATAGGAAACTAATAACTCTAATTAATGTGAACACTATGCACCATAACATTAACTATGAAACAGGAGTTAGAAGAAGTTGGTGGGAGAGGCAGGAGGGCAAGAGAAGAGGAAGAGGTTAGGAAGAGACAAGCTGTATAATGTATACATAAGCACTTGCAAGATGTTTGGAAACTGCATGAATTAAGAACACATACTAGTAAAACTAAATAAATTTTAAAAATAGCATGGGAATATTATATTTCCACGGTTCTTCCTACTTAAATGAATCTATATTAAGTAGTGATAAAGAGTAAGAGGCAAATAGCGGGGAAATTAAAGAGTAAGTAAAAACTCTGTTGTTTTAAGTAATTGAGGTGAAACTTTTGAAGGCTTTCAAAGTGACATCATAAGTTGTTAGGTTGCTTTATTTCACCTATATTATGCACAATGCGGTTTAGTTCTTGACAAGTCCGACATAATCAAAAATCACTTTCACAAGCAAAATGAGAATGTATATATTATAAATTAGTATCTAAAATTTTTATGTTAATACAAAAAGACATCTACTTCTAAAGCTTCTTGATCTACTGACAAATGTTTCAGAAATACTTTTCTTAGTGCTGTAGGATTCTACGCATTAACCTAATTTCCCATTGCAATTCATTTTTTAGTCTCATTTGTAAATATTTAAAAGAATATCATATTAGTATTAAATATTAATGTTATATATAAGAAATCATCTAAATATCACTCATAGTAAAACTAGCTCCCAAATTTGTATGACTTTTCTAATATGCTTAAAAGTATTAGAGGGGCCGGTGAGATAGCACAGCAGTCTAAAGTACCTGCTTAGGTAAGCTTAGGCAGCCACAGGGAACCATGGTTTGATCCCTAGCACTATATGCTGCTGCCAGCCCCACCCCCAGGGTGGACTGAGCTGACACCCCCCAGATATAAGTATTGGATTCAAGATTTTTAATTACTTTAAACCTTTTAAGCTGACATCATATAACTGAAGTAAACGAAAATACAATTAGAATCATTGGGCCTGTACCAATGTGCAATAGGCTTTTCCAAAAAGTATATTTGAAAATATTGGATCAATTCTCTGTCAAATGAGCAAATTTAACAGGGTTTTGTTGCTGTTATCATTTTGAATGTTAAGTACAAAGAACATGTTGAGAAAAATGTAGAATGGAGCCTATGGAATTAAACAATATCTGCTCTCTGTCGTCTTGTTTATTTCACTTACTTTTAAATTCTTTCGCACAGCATGTGTCAGCATGCCCTTTGGAAACACTGAAAACTCCTCTACAGTGTGCAACATCGTAGTTCATTACTTATCCACTTAGATCCAGATATGTGAATGGGAGGGTATTGCAGAGAAACTTCTCAATTTTTTCTTGATACAGCTCTAGGGTTATATGCATCATGTCCTATTTTCTGTTGTATATTATGCTAGATCTAATTACTTATGTAAATATTTGATACCTTGGAACTTTAGAATGATGGTAAAGGTTTCAGTTGTTTACTGCAATGATGTTACAAATGAAATAAGGGACATGTTATTTCTATTTTAGATAACTAGGAACCAAATTAGTTTTACTAATTTGCAGTTATTAAATATTTAAATGACATATGTACATATTGTATACAAATAGGTAATTACAGAATTGATGTACAGTGACTTTCAAATGGCTTTGGATTGTAGAAACAGCCTCATCATCATTCCTTTTATATTTATTTGTTAGATGACCATTAAGCAATTACGAAGTGTTAAGGTGCAGCGGTTTTAACATATGAAATCATTAAAAAAAAACCCTCATAATGAAATCAAGTTAATATTGTACAATTTAAAATCAGCAAATGTCAATATATGCCTTAAACATTTAGAATGAAGTTATAATATGGATCATGATTAGTAAAATTGAACATGATTGTACTTTTTTCTTTTGTGGAACAGGGATTGAACTCAGGCCCTTGCACTTGCCAGGCAAGCACTTATTCTACTGAGCTATCCCCTGGCCCCAAGATTGTACTTTTGAAGAGATAAGTCTTATATTTAATTTCACTATGATAAGCTCACTATTAATACTGTAATATGCCATTAAAATATTATTATAATAAAAGACTCAACTTTGTTAATCTTATTATCATGTCCATATAAGAGAACTGTTCTTTCCTTTCACTATTCGATTCACATTTGAAGTGTTCCATGCTGCATGAAGAAGTGGTTGCGAGTTTGTGTGTGTTTTAAACAGTAACATGTTGGAAAACTCCCATGCATGCATGAAGATGGATTTAAAAAGGTAGAAAATTTTATATACAGAAGGAAGGTCTTGGAAGAGTTACAACTGATGCTTTGAAAGCAGATATTATATTCAAAAAAGAAATAAATATGTCTTTCAGATATCACTAGGAATGTGCTTAATAGAGCTTCAGTGAGGCAGTTGCTAGCTCTTTGAGAGGGAGAATCACGAAATAATGAATGATCTGCAGTGATAAGACTGGCAGACAGATGCGCTGATTTCCCTTTATTGGAAATATTTGACTAGAATCTAATATACAGTCCATAGTGAATATTTGCCAATAATATGAGTTTAATAGTGACTTATTCATAATTTGTAGAACAAATGCACTGTGGAAAAATGAAATTGATATTATCGGTCCTCTACTAAACTTAATCATGATTGTCTTTTGATATTATATGAAATAACTTAGCGCACAGCCTCTTAATAAAAGCTGGGATGGAATATGATGTTTGCTGAAGTCTAACAAATTTCAGATCTCTTTTCAGTACGTTATAGGTCTCAGATAAAATGCCTCCTAATTTGCATGATTGCTACCTTTTGGGGAGGTTTGAATACAAAAATAGATTTAAAAAGCATTAGGATAGAGTTACCAATGAATGATGTGCTTGATAAAGATATAGAGCTGAAGAGAAAGACACATGGAAAGAAGAAAGTAATGTGAAAACCATGCTGTAGGGGTAAATGAGGAAGAAGAGGTGTAAACTCTCTGTCAAAGCATATTTTTTAAAAAGATTCTTATATCAGCTGAATCACTAGAGATGATGTGAAGATAGGATGACATAAGTACTGAATTAAAGTCTCAACTTTATAGAGGCAGCTATGCAGCTGTTTTATTTTTTCTTTTCCTTTTTTTTTTTTTTTTTTTTNGCCAAGCTTGTTCCAAGTAGGTGCTTTAGACCACTGAGCCATCTCGCCAGCCTCGTAGCTACATATTTAAATGCAGTCTTTCAGATGTCAAAAATAAATTGTATAGCAAGTAACTTGAATTCTGTTTGCTTTTTCTTTTCTTTTTTTTTTTTACTTTTCCTTTCCTTTTTTCTTTTTCTTTCTTTGTGGAACCGGGGATTAGAACTCAGGCCCTTGCGCTTGCCAGGGATGTGTTTATTCCACTGAGCCATCTCCCCAGCCGCTACTTTTTCAGTATAATTTTAAACTGAGCTATAAGTAAAAGATAAATTTCATATTCCAAAATTGTTACTAGAAATTTTTCCTAGAGATAGTTTCATATCTCCATGTGTCCTCATAGATTCAGTTAATTTTTTTTTTTTTTTGTGGAACAGGGGATTGAACTCAGGCCCTTGTGCTTGCCAGGGAAGCACTTATTTGCTGAGCTATCTCCCCGGCCCCAATGCAACTGTTTTAAAAAGTAGTTTTCATTATCACTTGTAATTTTTCTTTTTTAATACTGTTTTGTGCACTGCAAAATAAAAAGCAATGAAAAACTAGTTTTTACATTTTAAAATCCTGAGTAATTTGGTACTAAATACTGAGATGACCTAAATCTGTTTTTGTTGCTTGCAATGTAAGGAAGTGTAATTAGTAAATATACCTTTATGTTAAATGTTTAATTTTAGAAGGGTGGTATGTGATCAGCACAGTGTCTACAATAAGGAGATAACCAAGTGTGGTGGCCCATGCCTCTAATCCCAGCATTTGAGAGACTGAAGCAGAAGGATTGCCATGAGTTCAAGCTCATTGTGAACTACATAGCAAGATGTCATCTAAGGGGGGGAGGGAGAGACAGAGACAGAGACAAAGACAGGGACAGAGACAGAGACAGAGAAAGACAGAGATAGAGGCAGAAACAGAGAAAGACACAGAGAAAGAGAGAAAAAAAGAAAATAGGTGATGGAAGATCTAGACTATAAAACATGCAGAAATCAATACCCTTTAAAATTATCTGATACCATATACTTCCCCTCCCTCCTGCCACACTGATATTGGGTTGATTTCTCTTGTTTTGCTGAATTGGCCTACCATGACAATCTCTCCCAAGAGGGCATCTTTGGAATCATTAGAATCACTGGGAATGTTATTAAAAGTACATATTCTTCATTCTAATATTAAAGATTCTCACTAAAGCAGAATCTTTGGAAGTGAATCCTATAGGATTGTGCTTAAATTAATGCCCAGTAAAACTTTCAGGTGTACAAAATTTGATGACTGCTCTACTATAACTGCTCTACTATATATAGACAACATGCTGAGTAGTAGGTATGAACACACTCCCAGATCCTACCAAAGAATCCTAGTCTGTACCTCTGAGAAAACCATCTTTTTTATATACTTTCATTCTACGATGTGGAAAATAAAGTTTTCCCAGTACCATTAATGATTATGCTGATTCTTGCCTCTTGTTTATTTATTTGTGTTTTTAGATTCTTAGTGCTTTATCACTGTTTCTAGTCAATGGCTTGTGTTTCAGTACCTCTGCTTTGTACAGTCAGTGTTTCTTTTCTTAACCAGGTTGTGTTTCTTAACCAACCAAAGGATGCCCAGTGTTCCTTGATGTCATATCCATGTATTTCTTTAAGAAAGACCCGTTTAAGGAAAACTACTTGAGAGGACCATTAAACTCAACTTTAACTCTTAGATTTTAGAAATCTCTCATAATTTGTGTCTAGAAGTTATGAATTTCTCATAATTTCATCGAAAAATGCTGTCTGAGAAAGATTATTAAATCAAAGTTCATGTGGCTTTCTTACTTAATGGCATACAACTTTTTCTCAGTTCCTCTTCTCTCATTGCTGGGACAAATATCCAACACCCAGAGTTAAGGAAGGAAAGATTTGTTTAGTTCACAGTTAATGGAGGATTCACTCCATACTTTGCTTGCTCCAGGGCAGAGTGGCACAGGGTGGAGAACAACCTTTCATGGTGGTGGTAAAGAGCAGAGATCAACGGGAGTGGCAGCAGCTCAGGCAGCTAGCCAGCCTTTCTCTCCTCCTTGCACTGTAATGCAGATTACCTGCCCCAGAGCAGATGCAACACCCACATTCACAATAATCAATCACAAACTCCAGAAGCTGCCCCATGACTGAATGAGGCTTTGGGGAGACACCTAGACACAAACTATAACATACTTAAATCATAGTTTTGGCAACTTTGAACACAAGTAGATATAATATGCTTCTGCCTAGGTTCATTTTCTAGCCCTTCACTGAAATTTCGTAAGTTATCAGTAGTGTGTCTTTCCTTCTACTAAAATGAAAGACTTGCCTCACAAGCATCAATGATAAAAGCTTTTCAAAGTTGTAATTAACTCAAGAAAGTGAAGGTTATCTTGATGTTTTATAATTCTACAGGATATGAAAAACACTTAGCTTTCAAATTTCATCTCACACCAGGTTAGGAGAATTACTTAGTTCCCATAGCTTCTGTAATGTTTAAGAATTACTATGTAATTCTTTTTAACAGGAAATAGATGAATGATTTGATGAGTTCTATCCATGGTATTACATGTCTGTAGTCCCAGTGCTGGGAGGCTGAGACAGGAGGATGACTATTAGTCTGAACTGCAAAGCAAGACCCTGTATCAATAAAAATATAATAAAATAATAAATAATATGAGAGGCTGTTTTTTCTCCAGTGTATATTTTTGCCCATTTGTCAACATCAGATAGCTGAATGCTCCTGGAGTTTTCTCTGTATCTTGTACTCTATTCCACTGAAACACATATTTGTTTTGGTGCCAAGGCAATGCTGTTTTTACAGTGGTAGCTTTGTAGTATAACCTGATGTTCATTATTGTAATGAAATCCCTCCAGCTTGGCTCTTACAGCCCAGGATTGCTGTTGCTCTTTAAAGTCTCTTCTTGCTCCATGTGAATTTTCAAATTATTTTCTCTAGTTCTATGAGGAATACTGTTGGTGTCTTGATTGGGATTGTATGAACTCTGTGTATTGGCTTTTGAGATGTAGCCATTTTTACAATATTGGTTCTGCCTAACTAAGGAATGCGATATCTGTCTACTTTCTGTTGTCTTCCTCCATCTCCTTTTATAGAATACTATAATTTTTCACTGTAGAGGATTTCTTTTTATTTTTTTATTAATTCCTAGTTATTTAATATTTCTTGGGCTATTGTGATTGCCATTATCTTTTATCACTTTTATAACCCTTGTTAATAATCAACTTCCATTGGATAATACACATACTTCTTGGAAATTTCTGGAACAAACAAAAATATGTTATACTTCTTGTATGTACATCCAATCCTTAGATACAAAGTATTTCTTGAGTAATAGTATCAACTTAAATATTGCATTCAAATACACACACACACACACACACACACACATTTCCATGGAGACTGAACTTCAGTTCCCATAATCCTCGCTTAATCTATAACCTTGGTAATAAATATATAACTTCAATGTAATATTATATTTGGACTGCACACTTTAATTATACAGGCCAAAATATATTTTTCATTGAGAGACATCAAGATATACTATTTTTTGTTTAGTACCAAAAAATAAAAACACATAAAAATTGCAAGAAAGTTCTTTTTCAAGTATTAAAAATTGATTGAGACATCAAAAATTTTAACTTAGGTAGGAACTCCAAAATAAAACTACATGAAAATAAAAACTACTATATATGGAGAACAAAATTAAGTAGGTGGGAAGGTACATGTGTCAAACAATTAAAAGTTGGGTTAATTAGTAGAACTAGAGACTCTCATCTTTAGACAAGTATCTACTTACCTATCCAAGGTGGAAACAAAAAGAAAAAAACATTCATCAGCATCCTTAAATAATGACTGTGTACTTTCTAAAGAAAGCAAATGTAACTTATTTGTCTGAAAACTTCATATATGGGTTTTAATTTGCATAGATTAAGTTAAAAAAAAGTTCGAGGATACATCATTTAGTTAAATAAGATAGTTTACCTAGAACATACAAAGAATTTTGCACATCTGCATTAACACAAAAGCTATCTGATCAAAAATGTTAAAAAGTCATGAAGAGATACTACATAAAAGCTTAACAAGGGGGCAGGGATTTAGCTCAGTGGCACAGTACCTGCCTGCAAACATGAAGTTGTGAGTCTAATTCCTGGTTTGAAAAAAGTTTTTAAAAGGGTTAACACATGTCAGGAAAAGGTGAATTAGAGCACAACAGAATTATGTTATACAACTAATACATAAGAAGAAGGTGCTGCGAAGTATTGACAATTGTGTGCTACAATTGAACATCCTTTATATTGCTCATGGGAGTATAAAATAGCATGACTAATTTAGAGTACTGTTTGGCCGCTTGTTACAAATTTAAGCAATGTCTACTCAGTGGCTGAGAATGTAACTAGAATGTTTTATCAAAAATTATAGCTATATATTTACAAAAATTACTTTATACATAGTAATCGAAAACTAGAAACAGCACACATATCCATCAATTAGATGAATATAATCATAAGTGACATATTCATAAAATGCATAGCACGATCTAGACTAAGGAATAGATTCAGTGCATTCACACAAAGAAGTATGTACGTGTGTGTATCCAAACACAAACTTACACCGTGTGTACATGGATAGACATACAACTACATAGGACATTATTTACCATGGTTTGTTACATGTTATGGGGTGTAAAATGAAAAATTGGAGCCCCTTGTTGAAATACCAAAAATAGATATCACTGTGGCTCTTTGGTGTTGCACAAAGCTAGTCTTTTGTTCAAGCACGAGAATATCTGAAATTACAGTTTATAGTTCATAAGTGGGACATAAATATGATCTATATTCTCACAAGAATTGTGAAGATAGGCACCAACTCCATGATTTTTATTTCTCCTCTTGACACAGGCTTATTAATCAAAACTCTACTTATTCTGAAGAATAAACTTAAGAGAAAAGGAACTGTGTGTTGCCCTATCTTTCCAGTTCTTTTTTATGTAGTGTCATAATTTTCAGTACAAGTGATTGACTAGCAGAAGTTACTTCTATAACAAGACCGAAGAAGAGTATGTTAGATTTCCTTGACTGTGTGTGATTCTTTGAATTCCATTACCTTCTGTGATGGACACAAATTCTGGTTCCAAAATGATCATGTCCTGTATAAGTTGTCAGAAACTTATTACAGATCCCATTTATACATAAACATATCCGTTTTTTTGTCTATCATCATGAATCTTGCTGAACTTCTGTGTAACTGGTTCCACCAAAATTCTGTGATCATCACAAAAGATATATATGAGTGAGACACAAAGGAGTAACAGCGGTGGTACATATTCCATTACATATCCCATTCACATAGAACACATTGTAATCACCTACTCTGCTACTGTGTGTGTACAGTACTCTCACTAGACTTCACATACAAAACATAAGTTCAAAGATAACATCATTAAGAAGTTTTAAGAAGGCAGCAGTAGAACAGGTCCTTCTGAATCTGGAATCCTTTGAGAATATGCATGTGTTATAAACAGAAAGTCAGCCTTGACTGGATAGATAACAATAGAAGGATCTACCTTAGTGGCATCCTTTTAAAATGTTCAAATGAAACTCAGAGAAGAAAGTTGATGGAAATGCCTTAAATTATATTTTGAGATGTAAGTTTTTTTTATTGTGGTCTTTATTTGCAAAATAAAATTCCAAAGAGATTCAAGAGTTTTGGTCTAGGAAATTCAAAGAATGTATTTATTTGTTGGAACTGCAACTACTATAGTTGGAGGTGGTTTGAGAGATGACACTGATTAGAAGTTCAATTTTGGACATACTAAGAGAAAGTGCCTGTTACACATCACAGTGTGCAGGTCAATTAGGAAGTCAATTGAGTGAGTGCAGAAGGACATCTAGTCTGGAGGTTGGGTTTGAGGGACATCAGCACAGTAGTGGCATGATACTTCAGCATGGCAAGCGAGAAGAGGTGATGCAGACATTAGAGGTAGTTGTGGAAAGGAGGAATGAAAGGACTGAGGAACATGCTATTAACAGACTGAAGAAGAGCTGGGAGACAGAAGAGAAATTTGAAAATTATCTTTGGTAAACTATATAATTTTGCTATTCTTTTTCACAGTTTTGTAGGCCAAGAGGATTGTTATGTGATTTTTAATATTTCCAGAGAAAGAAAGACAAAAACAGGGTGGATGAGATAGCCTCTGCTTAGGCAAGCTTAGATAAGTGCAGATACCACGGTTCTATCAGCACCACGTGCCATTCCAGCCCCAGAGCGGGTTGAGGTGGCCAGAATCCGGTAGTCCTGGTACACACCTGTAATCACAGTGCTCGGGAAACTGAAAGCAGGAGGATCACCATGAGTCCAAGCTGCATAGTGAGACCCTGTAACAAC
>NDGM011176108.1:0-11897 GCA_002564305.1 Octomys mimax | reverse complement strand
CACTTACAGTACCAGCTGCCTCTAAGAATGGAAAATGGAATTGGGGAGAAGAAAAGCAGTTACTGGCCCAGTACCTTTGGAGCTGACTTCTAATATCGATAAAGATTTAGCAGCTATAAAGAATGTTTTCTAATTTTAGCCCAAAGAATAGGTGCCTTACAGTGGATCAAACTGCAATTTAAACTTCTCTTCCTGCGAAGAGGACAATACGCTCTTTGACTTCAAGACAGTTCGGAGAGGCATTGTGCCTGGTGCCTGAGTCGTCACTCTGGGCTCTCAAAGATGGGCTGCAACTTTAACTCTAGGGGGTCATAGAGTCTAGAAGTCACATTGCTCACAAATCTTTTAACAGTAAAGATGGTAGGGACCTGTCTGAGACTCTTACACAGTTGGATTCTTTTCCTTTCATAATCAGGGCAGTAAAACTTCTCGTTTTCTGTGGGTCATTGGTGACCTTTCTTACCATTCTTTAGGGTAACCTGCCCAGGGTGTAAGCTGGGAAGCCAGGGCAGTACTCAGCCTCGAGTCCTTATTTATGAAAGGTGCTGGGTCTTGAGCAAACACGCTTGTGACCCTGTGGGCGCTGCCTTCTGTGCTGGACCCTGGAGAGGCCAACTTACTGCAGGTTACGAAGGTCCCTAATGACAGGAGCACACAGCAGGGCTGTCCAGAGGGATGTGGGTCTCCTGGAAGGCTCCATGGAAGAGTCTTTCTGTGGAGATGGGAAGCGGCTGGGAAGGATGCACACCACGACTGCATGTGTGAGGTGTCTGTTAGACGGTTTGCGCTCCAGCGCTGAGTTGTGTATAGAAGGCACTGCAGCTATCAGTTTGACCTGATCTGATTTCTTGGCTTCGATGTGTCACTGGATTCTGTCGGTCTGTCTTATCTGCCTTTTAAATTGTGGGGTAGTACATGTAAATTTAGCATCTTAACAAAAAGTGCACATTTCTCTGGCATGGAGTACAATCATTACCGTGCTATCATTTACATCACAGTACTATATAGAGATAGCATTTCTTCTGTCATCTATCCACAGAAATATTCTCCTGTCTAAGCCTGAAATTCAGTACCTACTTAACCCTACAGTCCCTGGAAGGACCATTCCACTTCCTGTCTTTATGAGTTAGACAACATTAGATACGTGATATGCCTGGAATTGCAACTAGCTTATTTACTTAGCATTTTTTCAGTATTTATCTATGAAGACTAGTGTCAAAATTACCTTTTTTAAAGGCTGTGTAATATTCAAGGTCTTACCATTTTAACCTCCAATGTATGTGAGATGTTCACCAATGGACACATTAATTTGCTCTCTGGTTCCTTTACCGAGGTGGTATTTGTGCATCCTGCCTCTCCATTTGTTAGGTAGCAGACATTGGTCTAGTCATTGGAGACACCAAGAACACCTGTGAGATCACTTGCCACCCAGGGAGGTAGACACCTAACCTATAACGTTCTGGGAGACTAGAGAGGAAAGGGACAGATGGCTCCCAGGAGTTCCTGGGGAGGCTTCTCTATTGAGTTGAACCCAGAAGTGTATGTTGGAGCTTCTTAGTGGCTGAGAGCAGGAAAGACATGTCGGGCATAGCAGTGGCAGTGGGCTCGGCTCTGCACAGGCAGTCCGATGCTGTAGCTTTCAGCGTGCAGTTAGTCAGGCTGCACCTTCCTGTCCTGGCTCTGCCTGTTGTCTCAGTGAGGTGGAGCGACTTATTTTCTCTTTCTGTCTCAGTTTCCTCATCTCTTAAGTTCAGAGTAATGATAACACATTTGTCATGTGATTGTCAGATGGAGAGCCCAGACTGTAGCCACATACGGAGTGCACGCTCCATAAGTTCTGAGATAGTGTTGCTTCAGTAATGTTCAGTGGGCGCATCAAGCCTTTGGTCTGCCCTAAGTGGGCTGAATGTGTGTGTGTGTGTGTGTGTGTGTGTGTGAGTGTGAGAAAGTCTGGACTCCCCGTGAAGTTAGTAGGCCCCGGAGAAGAGTTCAGATATTCACATCTGTCTGCATCTGTCTGATCTCTAAGCATTTTCTTTTTATATTCAAATAATCAGACCTCTCAACTTTATGTATGAGGTTTATTTAGCATTTCTTTCTCTTTTTTTAAATGTATTTAGTACAGGGTCTACAGGGTCTCACTACACAGATCGGACTCACAGTGATCCTTCTGTTTCCAGCCTCCCAAGCTCTGGGATTACAGGCGCACGCCACCACGCCCAGTCTCAATCGCCATCTCAGTGTGCCCCAGAAGTAGGGCCAGGGCTGGGCCAGCACAAGCACAGCACACCGGGGATCAAATCCCGGTCCTGGCCTCTACCTAAGTAGGCATTTTAGTCTGCTGGCCCAGCATTTCTTTAAAAAATGGAGTCATTTGTTTAAAATTGCAAAGACACTAAAAACATGGGGAAAAGTATGAAACAAAAACCCATAATGTTGCTTTCTTAACATAGTGCTTAGCTGTTTCCTTTTTTATTTCACTTTATGTAGCTACATACATAAAACTAAAGCTAGGCCTACTGTAGATTTTGTTTATGTGTTTGGTGCTAGAGCTTGAAGCCCGGGCTTCAGGCATGCTAAGCACATGCACTACTATTCAAAATGTAATACTGATATTTTAAAGCTTTTTTTTAATGTTTCATTTTGTTCCTTTTAGTTATTCTTGTAAATGAAGGCCCAGTTTCCTTTTATGTGAAATTAAAATATGATTTTATTAGTCATTCTTATAATATCATAAATGATTCTGTACTGCCACTTTCATGCATATATATGCATATATTTCATGGAATTGTCTTTTCAGTAGATTTCTAGGGTTAGGATTAGTAGGTCAAAGGATTTAAGTCTTTTGAGGTTCTGAATAAGTGTGACTGATTGGATCTTGCCGCCCATCCCACCACCACCAGCAGCACCATCCCTAAGTCCAGCCACTTCTACAGAAGTGATTATTGTCTTTAAAGGTTTGCTGAGGAGGAGCTGTGCTGCTCATCTCTTCCATGTGCTTTTTCTCTATGGCTTTCCATTCATTTCCTTTTCTGATTGTGCTCCTGGTATCTTCCTATATCAATGTGGATTGTTTAGTTATCACAGATGTTAGTTTTGTGTTGGAGAACAGTGTAGGTGCAGGGAATTCAAAGAAGGCCAGTAGCCTTTCCCCACGCTGCAGCACCAGGTCTGGCCTTTGTGCTTTGCAGCAGCACAAAGAAGCATGACTTTTGCCACATGCCAGCTCTGTAGGGACACAGTGGCCAGCCTGGATTCTGCAGCAACCTGGCTTGGCAGCAGCCTTTCGGGAGCAAAAAGGCGGCAACTTTTAACAGTGTGCCCACTTCATTCTCAGGCCTTTACCTGCTCCATATATCTCACAAGCACCTAATGTGAAGCTGAGTCCTTGCGGTGGCAGTTTGTTTTCATGCTACATAGATCAGAGAGTGGGGTGGGGGTTTTTCCTTATATCCTTCTCCTTTGGGCCTCTCTGCAGCATTTCTGTGAAGGTCTCATAGCGATTCCTTGGTTACTTTAAGTGATAAGTGGTGTACTGCTTCACAAGTACAGGTAGGCCTTGATCTCAAGGGGAGACAGCTGGATTTGAATTTTAGTCTGACTGCTGACTAATGGGATGGTTTTAGACAAATACAGTAATGTTTTTAAACTTAATTTTCTTTTTCTAAATAGTGGAGATCATAATGTTACGTCTATCATGTTAATTGTGATGAGGACTAAATAAAATAATGACAACAGTAAAGTTCTAGGGTCACAAAAAAGTTGAACTTGGGCCAGCATCTCAGCGAATTAAGCACATGCCATGCAAGCCCTGAGCTGGCCGTTGAGACTGGGCATGGTGATGCACATCTATAATCCATTCATCTGAGGAGGCTGAAATAGGAGGATCACTACGAGTCAGAGCGGTGTAGTGAGACCCTGTATCAAATATATTTAAAAAAAAAAAAACAAGGTTGAATTCATAGAGACTGGAATGGTCTTTATCAAAGGTGGTTGCCAGTGGAGGACAGGGTAGGTGTTGGAGGGTGCGTATTGGTCAAAGGGTATAAAGTTTTAGTTTTTAGGCTGGAAGGAATAAGTACTAGTACCTATTGCACTGTTTGGTGAATAGAGTTAAACAGTTAAAACAGTGTGTATTGGGCTAGGGAGATGGTTCAGTAGAACAAGCACTTCCCTGGCAAGCGCAAGGGCCTGAGTTCAATCCCTGGTTCCCCACAAACAAAACAAAACAAAAACAACAACAACAAAAAATGTGTATTTCACAGTCATTAAAAGAGAGTTTTAAATGTTTTCATCACAAAGAAATCATCAGTTTTTGAGGTAAAGTCTATGTGAATTATCCTATTCCTTCATTCTACAGTCTGTACATGTATTGAAACATCGTACTGTATCCTAATGTACCATTTGTCAGAGGTAAAACTAAAACCTCCCCGGTGTGGCAGTGCGCACCTGTCCTAGCAGTCAGGAGGCTGAGATACAAGCATCACCTGTGGCTTTGAGACCAGCCTGGCTTGCAAAGTGAGCTCAAGGCCACCTGAGCAGCATCGCAGGACCCTGCCTTGCCTTCCCCAAATTACATAAATAAATGACAATAAAAGTAAAACTTCCAAAAATGTAAGTCCAAGGCCCATACCTCATAGACAGAGTTGAGTACATTTTAGCTGTTAATATTAATTTCATTCATGGCCGTGAGGTATTTCCTTAAGCTTCTGCGGTTATATTTTATTTCTTGATCCCAACATTCTTTGCACTGTTAGTTGGAATTTTACCGACTTGGCATGGAATCTGGGTCTCACTTGTAGCTCCCGCAGTGTCTTCTTATGTGGAGTAGATTCTTCCAAAGTGGAGATGTGGGTATTGTCCTGGAGCTCTTTCCACCTCAGGGTGTGACCTCCCTGCTCACCTGGACTGTGCAGCGATGAGCCCAGGCTAGCACCTTCTCAATTTTCAAAGTCTGATTTTCCAGGCCCTTGTTTGTCCTTCTTCTCTTTCTTGGCTGATTTTCCTGCCTTGGCATTGCTACCAGGGAATGGATAAAAACATCTAGAGGAAATACCGCTCCATCCATGTAGTAGTTATCTGTGGCCTTCCATAAAAAATAACTGAGCTTAACTGAGAGAGCTAAAGGTGAATGGTGTTTGTGGGTGCATAGTCTATACCTAGCCCAGAGAAGTACGAGTAAATATTGCTTGTGTACATAACACAGGTGAGTATACCAGAGTGGTCTGGGCACAAGGCTGGGCTCTATATGACTTTTTAACATTTATTATTACTATTATTCCTTTAGCTTGTTGAGAATATAATCGATCATCTCAGAGTTCCTCAGAGTCGCCTGGGATTTAAGCAGAACCGTGGTATAACAGTGCCATTGGTAATATTTGTGGTGTTTTTCCTTCCTAGAATTATAAAGTTCATCTTTTTTTTTAATCCACTTTACTGCTATGCAGAGTAAATGAATGGGAGTGGTTTCCTGCCTGCCATCTTGGTAAATGCTTCCGCATGATTGACATTTTAAGTTTTAAAGATAAAATATTAGCGAGTTGGATGAATCAAAGAAGCAGTATTGAAGAGATAGTAATTAAAGATTTTTCGCAGTGGTTTCTAAAGATTGGTTGATTTGAAAAACTACTCATTAATTTTTTTATATTGTGCTGTAGTCTTTGTGATTTTCCTGACCCTAACCCAGGGTCTTCATACTGAGTTACATCCCCAAACCTTTTTATTTTTTATTTTGAGACAGGCTCTTACTACGTCATCAAGTTGTCCAGGACTGGGCTAGAACTTGTGCTCCTCCTGTCTCAGCTTCCAGAGTACTAGGATTGTAGACGTGTTTCACCATTGCCTGGCTTAAAAAGAAGTTCAAGTTAAAAATTGCCTGTGGACAGGGGTGATATTTAAAATAATTACCATCTGACTGGGAAGAGCATTGGTGCAACAGAACTTGCTAGAGGCCCTGGGTGCACCAGACATTTACCGAGATCCTTTTGATTAGTGGAGGGGTCTCTACACCTGGCGTTCAGAGGACTTGGGTGGCTGCTCTTGACCTGCTGTCGTCGTGGCATTTCAGCATTGTGAAGAGCCAGCAGGGCTGCCCAGGGAGTGCTCTTGAGTGGGAGCAGGGAGGGTGGCACTGCCTCACCCTGATGGCAGTCAGAGGTATTGATAGGCTCTTTGCTTGTCTTACTTATTTATTTTTTAAAATCTATCCTCACTGGGGCTGGGGATATAGCTCAGCGGTGTAAGTGCCAGCCTGGCAAGCGCAAAGTTGTGAGTTCAATCCCCAGTACCGCCAAATAAAATAAAATAAAATAAAATAAAATAAAATACAATACAATACAATACAATACAATACAATAAAATAAAATCAATACAATAATCTGTCCTCAGGTGCTTGGAAAGTCACATTAGAATTTAAGGCTACTTGACAAATCACTGAGACCTGCTCACGCAGTCAGGACAGGCTTACTGTGAGTGTGTGAGAAACAAACAGACCCTGTCCTGTTGGGCCCCCCATCTGTACCAGTAGACTTCAAATTGTTTGTGTCCTTTGATTTAGGGATATGTCCTTAGGAAATGATATGTTTGCTGCACAAGGACAAGTTGGGCAAAATCTGAATGCCCAACTATGAAGAAATAAATGGTAGTATATCCACAGTGCGGAAGGAATACTGTGTACCTCTTATAATCATGGCTTATAATCAAGGCTTTTTCAAGAGACTGGAAAATGCTGGGAATGTGAAATAGTAGGTGGGCAATGAAACCCCCAACCCCAAGAAGAGCACGCTTGCTTAACACTGATTGTTAATTGGTGGGACATAAGTAACATTTATTTTTTCCTGTGTGTGTTTCTCTGTGGGTATTAACTTTATAATGAGAGCTGTTCCAGAAATATATTTTAATAATCCAGTTAAAGATTTAAAAATTACTGAGCAGTTTGTGGGCAAATATGTTGAATTTAAGCCTTGAATGTGGGGGTTGTGTTTGTTGCCTGTAAAGGAAGCTGCTGACTTGGCTGGATAACAATAAGAGCCTCAGTCGGCCTCCTCCCGTGCTGCCCGGCACCCCAGTCCTGCTCCAGACAGCCAGGCTTCCGAGAGGCCCTTGATGGCCTTGTTGAAAGGCTCCACTTGGCTTCTTATTAATGTCGCTGTCCGGCTCTGCTGGCTAACCTTGTCAGAAGGTTACCCACGGCTCGCCAGGGCTTGGCTAATTTTAAACCCGGTGGGCCAGTGTGGTGGTATCACGCTGCAGAGACACGAGCAGCTAGCTCCCTGGGAGACGCGGCTGGGAAAGATGAGTCAGGGTCACAGTGCGTGCTCCTCCTTGTGTGAGTGACCAGACACGATGGCCACGCAAGGAGAGCTGGGACAGTAGTGAGAGCGCTTACGGTGAAAAACATGGATTATGAAAGCTCTTTTAGCAGAGTCAATGCTGGCTGGTAATTGCCCGGTGTGGCGTGCCCTGCGTGAAGCGCCTTGATTCTGACCATGCGAGGGACAGCAAGGTGGATGAGAGCCTGTCTTCTTGGAGCCGCACTGCGGCTGGTTTTGCAGGCAGGATGTTGCCGCTGGGAATTTCATTATTTCTGTGGCATTCTTCTAAGTTTACAGGGCTCAGACTCTGTTGGGCGTGGATCCTCTGCGAAGTGTTTTTTAATTTTTTTATCGATTTGCTCCTGAGAGGGCTCTTTAAGCTTAAAAAGTGACACAAACCGTGCACATGTAGTCTGCATGTCTGCTGCCAGTCTGCCTGCCACTGATGTTGTCATCACAGTTCTTTCTTCAGCATTTGCAGTGGATGGATTCTTTTTCGTAGTACTGCTGTGCCTTAGAATATCTATCACCTTGATATTTTATTTTATTTTGTTTTGTTTTGTTTTATTTTATTTTTTACGGAACTGGGGATTGAACTCATGCCCTTGCACTTACCAGGCAAGCACTTATTCTATTGAGCCATTGTGCTGTAACATGATCTGTGGATCCTATTCCCCATCAAAATTAACTTTAAAAAAGTTAAGAGAATAGGTGGAGCTTCTCCATCTTCCCTCACTTTTTTAGCACTCTAAGGTTGGGAGTGTGAGGTACCTGGTAGCATCAGCTCAGTCTTCGCCTGCTGGGGCATCCAGAGCTTCTTCCCCACCTACAAGATTACAATGGGTAATTTCACTGGGTGGGTGGGGTTTACCTGCCTGGGCTGGAGAAGGGCATCTTTTCTTGTAGCTGGGTCTGTACGCACCCACTTGTAAAACAGTTGCCAGGAGCACATTAAAGAGGCATTGTGAATGGAGTGCACCAAGATGAAAGAATAATGGATGGAGAATCAATACCTGCTAACTCCTTACAGTGATTGAAGTTAACTTTATTTGCAGTGTGCGGGCTAGCTCAGACCACATCAAGCTGGAGGCATTCCTCCAGGAGGGGAGCACAAGGGTGAACTTGGATTTCATTTTAGGAAAAGCAATAGCAAATAAATGCTTTTTGTTGGCCTTTTTTTTTTTTTTTTTTTTTTTGTCTATCTACTGTACAGTAGACTATCTTGCTCCATCCTGTTTGGATTTAGTTTTGAGAAAATTAAAGTGAGGAGTATCAGGAATATGTAGAGAGGGAATTCCTGTTAAAACCTTCTTTGACCCAAATCTGATGTTTTCACATAGTGTTAAGCAAGTAAGCTAAAGACATATTCAGAGTAGCTTAGTGTAACTGTAAGGCACTGAGTTGGGTACTGTGTGAATGAGTTGTTGCAGGGGCTGTAGTGGTGCTGTGAAGAGTAGTGATGAATTTAGAGTGCATTTCTTAAGACCCAGGTCATCATTGACTCCCGTTCAAATGTCTGTCCTTTTCTTCCCAGGGCTTCTCTTTGTCACCTCCTGGACACTTCCCGCCTGCGCTTTTGCGCTTGGCACCGGGTGTAGGCAGGCCCTCTGTTATTTTTGTGGTAACCTGACACTCTGGTCCAAAGCAGCCCCTGGCCCCTGGGGGTGAACCTGCCCAGAGCTGCATAGGCAGCTTCCTGCGCCAGCTCCCTCCCCAGACTGAGCAGCTGCTGGGGCAGCGCTGGGGGTGGTGCTGCCACCTGTGGGACCTCAGAATGTGGTTCAGCAGGTGGCAGGGCCTGCCCTGAGAAAAGCAGAGTGGCTTGTTGAACTGGAGGCCAGCTAGTTAGGGGTTTTGGAAATCAGAGGAATATTTTCAAGCCATTGAATGCTTGCTGCACCATCTGGGTCATGTCTCTTCTAGGGTATGGCCAAGGCGGTCCCTGTATTCCCTAGAAATGGCTGAGTTTCTTAAGAGATGTAAAAAATTCTTCAAATACTTTATTTTCACATAAATTTAATAGTTTATATATTGAACTCTGCCTGGGTTGGGTTGGGGTGCAAAAATGAGTAGAACAGAGATCCCTGCCTCGTGAGAATTGGCATAGTAGGCAAGAGGACAGATATTTAAATATGATTATTGTTATTCTTTTATGCTTATGGTTCTTGGCCATTACTTGAGAACCTGCAGTGTGTCAGGCACACACCTAAGCATTTACCTAAGTAGACACAATAAACAGTGAGCTAAAATAATGTATACAGTATTCTTAATATTAACCCATCGGGGGCCTGCCCCTTAGCTCAGTTCTTTAAGTAGCTGTTTCAACAAAGCAGTCAGGCTCAGGTTGCTGTGGTTCGAACCCCACAACTCAAGCCAGCCAAATATGCCCTAAAGGCATTCGGAGCAAAAAAAAAAAAAAAAAAATCCTTTAAAAAAAATTAACCCAGCATCATCACATTTAATCCTTCCAGCAGGTAGGCAGTATTATTAGATCCAATTTTGGGTAGAACAAAAATGAAGTACAGTTAATAAGTAGGGATTTAAAAATTCATACTCATTCTAAAAACTGAATGTACTTTTGAATTTACTCTGCATGTGGATTCCCCAGTCATGCAGTGATAGCTGAAGCTGTAGGAGTACTGACCAAAGACAGCATTCAGCGAGTGTTTTGAGTGAACAACAGCCCGTCAGGTACTGGGAGATTTTAGACATGGAAATGCCAGGGAGCATACTGGCAGGCTGGGAAACAGTAACTTAAGTGACTTCCCTGAGAGAAGTCTGCTAAGGCTTCCCAGAGGACAGGCTGGTGGCTTTGGTACTGAAAAAATTGTAGACATTCACTAGAGAGACTGCTAGGGAGAGGCAATTAATTCATCTGGGCAGAGGACCCAGGCACCCAGGGGATTAGGCCACAGCCAATTTTGTCCCAACACCAGAAGTGGGCGCAGGGCTGGGGTGGAGGGTTCCTGGAGAAGTGGCGGGGGAAGCAGGTGGAGGTCAGATGTGAAGGGCCAAGCATGAGCACTGATGAATTAATTTGCGTGTGATAAAATCCTATTTCCATTCTAAGAAAATGTCTTTGGCTTCAGGCTAGAACAGAGCTTTGCTAAAAATATATCTCCTGGTAATTCCAATGCAGTACTTTTGGGATCAGGGCCGGAAATCCTAAACTTTGAAGATGCCACTCCTATCACCTCATGTCACCCAGGCTCAGGGAGCTTGGTGCAGCCACGCTCCTGACAGTGGTGATGATGGGAGGGGGTGGGGCACAGCCCAGCTTGTAGAGAGAAGACGAGGTCTTCTCTGCAAAAGAGTGAAGTTAGGGGGAGAGATGAAGGGAGGAGGTCAAGAGGACAAGTTGGGTCTGGAGGGAAGGCAGAAGCCTGGCTTCGTGATGCCCTTAGGTGGGGTTCTCTTAGAAGTGGAATCTTTGAGAGGGGTTGTAGGACTGAATTCTCTAAGGAGCCAGGAAGCCCACACCCTTGAAGCCCTCATCCACTGTGGACACTTGTACATGTAGAGCTTTGATTGAAGAAGAGATTTCGAAAATAATCTGATTTTGTTGCTCAGAATACCAGATCTGTGTGCTGCTTTTTGCGTTCAGTGTTGGAGATTGAACCCTAGGGCCTATGCCGAGCTGTATCCCAGGGCCTCGTCGTGGTGGTCACAGGTTTCCTTCTGGCCTCTCATTCACATTCTGTAGGTAGAGTTGCTGTGAAGTAGTTGAGCCAAGAGGGAATCAGCTCCAGCAAATTTCCTTGAGAGGCTGGGCTTTAGGTGTAATTGGAAATGGGTTTCATTTAATTCAGTCCGAGGCACTGCGGATTCACCTTCCTCATTCCCTTACCAGAGCTCGCAGAATCTGTAGGAGGAAGATCTAAGAGGAAATGCCTGTCCCTCCCCTTCTTGTGTGTGCCTTGGGGAGCTGCAGAACTGTAGATTGAATCAAGATGTAGCCTTTGCATCTTTTTCTTGATACAAGTGACTCATGGGTGGGCGTAAGGGTGGGAGGGCTGAGAGTGGCTTTAGGAAGAGGAGGGATCTGTGGAGGAGGCTCCTCCTGAGCACCATGGGCCACGGGGAGGTGAAGGCGGAAGTCAGTAGCGAGTCAGTGGCAGTGTGGGTGCCTCAGTGTCTCTGTCAGTACTGCACTTGGGCTGAGGCCTTTTGCCACCATGTGCCCACAAGCACTTGCGGTCTACTCGAAGCAAGTCTGTGCCCACACTTGGTGCTCACAGAATAGTTGTTCACTTGAGTGAACGGCTTGTTGTATGGAAGGGGAATGGCAGGTCTCTCACTTAGCCTGCACTGACCAACCTCCATCCAGCCAAAGTACTGAGGTTCTTTACTGTGGAATGCAAAATTGATATAAACCAAGGGCCAGGTTGGTTTCCATTTGCAGGACAGGGAATAGCATGAGGTTGGAGCATTAATTGGCCCCTGAATTTTTTATCTCTGACAAAGTGAGACGTGTTTTACAGCTGCTCTGTGTTTGTATCATGTAAATGACATTATATTTCTCATTTGAAGGGTGGGGATTTAGTTTATTGGAAACTTAGGGATGTTAGTGAACAAGCAGTTTTG
>NDGM011176105.1:0-10091 GCA_002564305.1 Octomys mimax | reverse complement strand
AAAAAAAAAAAAAAAGAAAGAAAGAAAGAAAGAAAAAAGAAAGAAAAAAAAATTCAATGAATAGATTTGTACTAATAGTGTTTGTGGACAGGATATTGTGTCTGTATCTTCTACTATGAATAACCACTAAGAAGACAACAATATACAATGTATTAATTATTTTAACTGTCCTACTAATTGGTTTTGAAACTGTCTCATTGCTATTTGTTTCTTAATAGAATAATTAAAAAAAAAATTGCCTTCTCAATGTGACCCAGAGGGAGGGCAGGCAGGCAGGCCTGGCCTTGCTAGATTCAAGTTCTTCCTCCTTTCTAAACACCCCTATCACTGTTTCTGCTCATCATTTTTTCTTTGAATATGTGTTGTAAGGATATTCATTAAATATGCATTGCCCATTTACATTGTCAGGTTTTTTGATAAACTTGGGCAATGCAAAGTGGAATAATTACCTCCCTACAAGAAGTTCGTAGTCTGGAATCACAGAGAAGCAAGGAACAAAAATCTCTGAGATAAACAGTGTTGGGATGGATACCTCTGTGTGATGGGTTGTATCTTTGTGTATCTTAGGGAGCTGGATAATTACAAGATCAATGAAACACAAGGAAAGAGAGAGACTGATTCATCCCAAATGGGCTTGGAAGAGCCCTACTGGGAAGCCATATTTAACCTCACCCTTTAAGCATTAATGTGATTTTTTCATATGGAAGGTCCATGCATGTGATTCCAGTGAAAGGAAATGGGTTGAGTAAACCTAAAATCTGAGAATACCTGAGGCTAGATAGCACTGAACAACATGAAATTTTCAAGGGACACAAATCTTGCAAAGGTAAGGAGAGGCCAGTTCATTTGTTCCATAGAAGAGATGTGGTGGAAAAGCCTTTCCCAGCATCCTAAAGCTAGCAGGTGCCTTTGAAGGTTGCAGATGCAAGCCATGGTCTTCATAGCTATGCTTTATAAATTTCAGCTATTGGGTGAAATTTCTTCCCTCTTTGGGAATATTTCTGCAAGTATAATAAAGTCAAGAAGGGACACATGGATATCCTAGCATAGAATTCCATCAGAGTCTGTCTATCTTTAATTTTCTTCCTAAGGCCTTGGTACCTACAGGTACCATCTAAGAATTCAAGGTGGAAAAACAGAGGGATTATGTGGAATTTTTAACCCTAAGATAAAGAAAAATTATTGTAGGGAATAACATGAGGATATACTGCATGTCTTATCCTGCAGATATTTAACCATGAGATCAAACTACAGTGTGAGCGCCAAGATTAGAGGCAATAGAGAAGGGTGAAACTCCAGACAACACTGTCTCCACTTTTGGCAGGAAGCCACAGCCACTCTGACCTTCAGAATGACCCACACAGGACCATAGTCCAAGTGTCTTTGTGGACTGTGGCTTATCAAGAAAAGTCAGAATGATCAAGAAAAGTCAGAATGGCAGATATTTAGCATAGAGTTTTAAATGTTGGCAAGTTTTTCATACATTGCTTTAACCATTGAAGAGTTTCAAATGTGGTATAGATAGGGGTCATTTAGACCTCCGTACCTCCAGCATGTAGTCTTTCACATCAATGAAACAGGTTTGGCTCCAAATTTCTGAGACTTAAAAACCAGCTCTAGGCCATCAGCAACTATTGAGCACCGATTATGTGCTGCCACCTGCATGAGGTTCTAGAGAGAGGATAGATGTTAAAGAATGGCATAGACTTCTCCGCTTAAGGAGTGCTTGGAGAAGCCTATTTTGCCAGTTGGTACATTAGTGCTAGCTCTTCTCAGACACCACTCTGCTATGACGTGTGGTTCAGGAAACATTTCCTTCTTTTCAGTCCCTGGTGGGGAAGATAATGAGAACCAGCACAACAAATGTAAGCAGGAGGCATGAGCTGTCGTGCTGTATTTTTATGTGATTCCCTATGATGTGAGGAGATAAGTTGGTAAGAAACATATATATTTTATTTAGTGTGTTTCTTCCCTAGCTCCCACCAGCACTATCAATTTGTTCAATTCCACTTGGGGATTTTCAGACAGAATCTGCATGTGACAATCTTGATTATTTGTACCATGCCCGTGTTTTCCTTTTCCCTCTCACTGTCTCTCTTCTTTCCTCACAGCCCTCCAACTCCATCTATCATAGAAAGTCTTAAGGAGTCTTACCCCCAGAGGTTTGTATATAACACCTGTTGGGTCTGCGCAGCTCTGTGCCATTATCAAGTTTGGTCCTCTGAGTGCCTATCCTGCCACTGGGTTTGAATACTTAGTTTCAAACTCCAACACACAAATAAGGGATTTGCATCCGGCAGGTACTGTCTGCATCCCTAAAAGATATTGAGCACTTTCTTTATTGATAAGTAGTCTCATTTCTCACATGTCAGATTTCATTGGTGAAGCTAGTGAGTCTGGGGTGACACTGAAGGTGCCATTACATGCATATGGCCCTGTTTCCTAGAATGAAAGGGGATCGGTGACACCACGCAGGAGGAAAACATGTAGAATCACAGTTCACAAATGAGAAGGTTTCTGTGGGGAGCTCTGGGAGTGCTTCATCAGTTTTGTTTGCAAAGAGACAGAGAGTGAAGGATTATGGTCTTTGGCCCTGATGATGTCCCCTGGGCCACAAGCTATTCTAGTAGGACACTCAGTGAAACACAGCCACTTTATTCACACATTTTGGTATGGCTTTCATACAGCACAAGAATGGACTGTAAAGCCCTCAGTGATAATCATCCAACAACTTCCCTTTCATCTATGGAGGAATCAGGGCAGCTCAGGGTCTTCATTTGCCCAGCGATAGAAGCATCCTTCTTTCCACAAACCTATATTATATGCTGGTGGAGGTTGTGGGCACAGGCATGAAGGTCTCTGACTTCACAGAGATTCTGTTGAAGTTCTAGTCATCCACATACTCATCTCTTCCCAAAATGCTGGCTTCTGTCTATGGTTCTGGGCCCCTTGCTAGATATCAAAGGAAGAATGAGGACTAATTGAGTCTTGTATCACTAAAAAGCTTGAGGACTTTTCCCTAGAGTCTTCCTTTGCTCATATGAAAAGTAGGCATAAAAGTATTTCCTTCCTTATGGGTCACTGTAATGATTATGGGATAACATTTTAAGAAAGCTTAGTCTCCTACACAGTGCTAAATGTTAGTGACTGTGCTTGCATAAGCTCACTGTCCAGACAAAGATGCCTATCACTGACCATAATGAAGCAAATGGTACTTGACAACAGATCTTGTATAAGAAAGTGGCTACAACTCCACCTTTGCCACTTCCTGATGGCCTTAACATAATTGTGAACTTGGGCTTTGGAGAGTAGCACTCAGTGCTTGTGATTGATCCCAAGGCATTTGCATTGAGCTACATCCCTAGCCCATTGTTGTGTTGTTATTGTTGTTGTTTTTCATTCTGGTGCCAGGTCTCACTGAGTCACTAAGTTGAGAAGGAACTTCAGGGCCTTCTGCTGCAGTGTCCCAGAATGCTAGGATTACAGTTGTGTGCCACCACACCTGGACTGACCTTGCACATTACAAAAAATCTTTCAGAACCTCAATCTGTTTATCTTCAGAAGGAGATCCTTCTAGTGTCTGTTATTCCAGCCCCACACTGCATACTCCCCACATGCAATTGCCTGTGATCATTTCCCGTGGCATGCAGGTGCTTCTCTTGGCTTAAAGCCGCTGCGTGGCTCCCCAGGTGTCTCCCATTATTATGCATTACAGGTAAGCAGTGTGTCCCTAAGATGTGGAAAACAATTGTCAATTTATTTGACAAATTCTTGTTTTGTTTTTAAAATCTCACAATAATCAGAGTGTAACAGTTGGGGAGGCTTGATGCTTCCTTTCAAATTCAACTGTAAAGTGTCTGAACTTAGCTTTTAGCTAGGCAGATCCTATTGGGCTCCTTTGGCATTGTACACACATGTGATTCACCAATGCCTGTTTCCTGGATTGCCAGAAATGGTTATTAAAATGTAAAAATAACCATAGTCTAATTTGCCAAGAACATTTAAGAATGGCAAACCAGCTCAAGAGAATGCTCTCCAAGGTTCATTTTTGAATTAAAACAAATGATAGTGAGTTTACATATTTGTTGGATGCAATCTGATGTTTAAATGCATCCTTTCAACCTTTGGGTGTCTGCGGAGAATTGGAAATAGCAATCTGTGGTGGTTCATGGAGGACGTGGAGTCTTCATGTGGTAACTGGGAGCTTAAGACCCCAAAGGGGGGGGTCCTGGTTGTGCAGCTTGAAGCATGGTAGGAGTCAAGGGAAAATCATTTGGAACCCCATCCCTGTTCCTTCCTGTTGTTTCACTTCTAATCTCTGATAATCTGTCTTTGTGCCCACTTAAAGTTCATCTCCCCTGCAACCTGAAGTCTGGCTTGCCTGGAAGGTGCCTCGCTAGTGCAGATGCCAATAGCCTCCAATTCCAGCATGGGCTGAGCACTACCAACAGGAAACTAAAACCCAAGTGCCAGAAGCCCCTGAACTCAGCCCCAGAATGGCTGACCCGTTTCTCTTCCTGCTTCTCTAACTGTATTCCTCAGGATATTTTAAAATAAATTTTTAACCATTAACTGGTTATAGCTCCTTTGGAAGATCTAATTTCTTTCAATGCACTAATTCATGTCATCCTCCAATAACTTTTTTTTTTTTAAATTTTAATTTTTTTTTTTTTTGGGCGGAACTGGGGATTGAACTCAGGCCCTTGCGCTTGCCAGGGAAGCACTTATTCCACTGAGCCATCTCCCTGGCCCCCCAATAACTCTTTTGAAGTGAGTGATGTTATCTAGATTCTCATATTACAGGTATGAAAACGGAGGCTCAATGTTTTTAGTAACTTGCCCCAAACCACAAAGCCAGCAAAAAAAGGACACAATGATACAACCCTAAAGGTGCCTTCAGACTGCACCTCACATTAACTTACGGGCCTCTGGCTCCACCTCTTGCCTCCAGGCCATTGAGTAGCCAGTGTTCAATTGTCCTAAAATACAGATCAGAGCTGGCCACTTCCTTTTTCAGATCTCCTTAGTGCATCCTTAATGACTACCTGCCGCAGATGAAGCTCACTTATTTCCAGGGTCTAAAAGCCTGGGCTGGGAATGTGATGCTTTCTGTTAAGGTCATGCCTCCCTTCCGACTGCTTGGACATCTTCAGGTAGCCTCGCTGAGCTTAGTTTTCTTCAGTGCAAAAATGACATTAAAAATCCACACCCACTTTCTGCACAGGCTGGAATACTATTCAGCCTTAAAACAAAGAAGTTTAGTCATTTGCAACAACAGGGATAAAACTAGAGGATATTATGTTATGTAAAATAAGCCAGGTCCAGAAAGACAAATGCTTCAAGATCTCTCAAATGGAACATCTAAGAAAAATCTCATAGAAGGAGGAAGCAAAATGATAGTTTCCAGCAACAGTAGAAGATAGGTTGCACACATTAGAAATAACAAAAAATGAAACTTTTATTAAGTTGGGTTTTTTAAACATTTACTTCCTCTGAATTGTTTTTGAAAAAAGTTCTTGAGGCTTAGAAATAAAACCTGGAAATTTGGGAATATAGTTTTTCCCCCCTTTAAGTTGTAGACTAATTTAATATCTTTACATATTTTAAAATGGAAAGAAATTATGTATGCTTAGACTCTGAATCCATAGGGAATTATTCAAATTTTCATATGCATGAATTCTATAGTTTCCATGGGCTTCATGTGATATTGAAAAATGTGAACCTTGGACAGAACAGCGGATGTTTGGTTTGCTTTTGTTTTTTTCTCCAATAGTCTAGGTAGAATTATTAGGATAAAGGACAATTTTCTTATTAAATGATGTGGATCTTACTAAAATAAGTACCTGTGTGAATATACTTTTTGCTTTTTGTGAAGAGTTGAAGCACTTTAGAATAATATAGAGAATTATAATACTTTGTTTGCTGAAATGTTAGTAAAGTAGTGTATAACGCTGTTGGGACAATTTCATTGAAAGTATATTATAGGGGAAGCTTAGGGAGGCTGTGTAGATGCCTGGCAGGACATATATAGGAGGTCCCTAAGACTGCTCTAAAAAACTGAAGCCTGTTGGCTTGCAGCAGTAGAGGGCATGCCTATAATGCACAAAGCCCTCAATTCAACCTCCAGCACAGCAAAAATAATATGAGGATAGAAAACCTAAAATGAGGGCCAGCCAAATAGCTCAGTGGATTAAAGCACCTGCAAGCAGTGGCAGGGGCCAGGGATTCGATCCCTTGGCCTGCTATGCTGGCCCCACCCCCAGGGCACGCTGAGATGCAATTGAGAGTGAGTGTGGTGGCTTGTGCCTTTAATTCCAGCTCTTGGGAGGCTGTAAACAAGTGGATCACTACGAGTTCGATCTAGTGGTGAGATCCTGAACACCCTGTAGACCCCTTCCCTAAAATACAAAAAAAAAGGAAAAAGTATTGCATTTGTCCTACTGTACCGGTTCTGCAGAGCAGTCAGTGGCATAGATTCTGCTGGCTACTTGCTAGGAGACTCAGGTGTACAGAGGAGAACACAAATAGTGTCCCAAGAGCCAACAGAGAAAAAGGGGAACTCAAGTTTTGGGTGCCGGAGTTCCTAGGTTGGTTCCATTGTGTATTACTGTCTTTCATGACAATAGCAAAGATTCAAATGTTTGTTTTGGTTTTCTTCCTGGAAACTTCCTATTTTCCTGTTTCATTGTCCAAAATATTTATTCCTTATTTAAAAGTGTTCTCTAGGGAAACTACCATCCCAGGGACATGTAATTAAAGGCCCACATTAAAAACATAACTTTTAGGAGCTATGATATGACTGACTGTTTACCAAACTCTGCACCACTTCACTCTAGTTTTATGGCTTGCCCTGCTCCCACATGCAGACTTTGAGTGCTGTATTGATCGACTGTCTGCCTGGCTATTTTTCCTTCATTTCATTGCCTGCTTTTCTGGAACATTGTACCAAATGGCTTGGTTGTTCTTTGCTCAACATGAAGGATTGGCTGTCAGGAATTATCTTTCATCTTCTAAAACCCATTGCACTTTTTAAAAAAAAATAGTATTCTTTTCAAACTAGATTTTGATGTTTGTATTTTTGTTTAAATTTTCTTTGTTGGGGCATCAGATACATTTAGTATTATGAGGGACATCAGTCAGTCTTTTTCACTATTGACCCATGTTAAACCTTACACACACTTGTGGGAGTCTCTTTATTTTTATTTGTATTGATTTTCCCTATTATGATCTTGCATGAGAATCGGGTTGTGGGCAAAAGATAAATATTCCTTAAAACAAGAAGTCCTACATTTTTCTTTACACAAATAAGGCACGTAGGCCTAGAGAAGATGAATTAATGCAATCAAGACCAAACATCTAATTAGCAACAAGATTGGACTCAAAACCCATACCTTTCGAGTGGTCAGTTTAGTAAAAACAGTTTTTAAACCTTATGTTTTATAGAGCACCAAATTTAGGGGAAATTTTTAGATGTAAAAAATACAGCACTGAGTCATTGAAAAGTACACCCAGTGACTCGGGGAAAAAAATGATTTTCGGTGGCAACACTTCACATATTTTATGTTCAGGCATCTCCCATACACGGGGGCAGACCCTGCCTTAGTAATTCTGTTGGGGTCCAAGGCTTTCAGCTCTTACACCTAATGTTATCTGCAGCAAGCGCGCCTTGATGGTTTTACTATTTCCTGGAGATTACATTCTTGAGATGATGAGACCAGCTTGAATTTTCAGTATAGTTGTGAGACCTTTTTTAGGTTGAAATGAATTTTGATAAGCTGATTATCTCCTAGAAGAAAATATGATGTCCACATTTTGTAGCATGGTTCCTATCACTTTAGTGCTATTTTTATTCTGAGACATCTTTCCAAGTCTGAATTAAATAAGGTAATAAGGTGCTTTGAGTCCAACATATATTAAATAGAGTTTAAAAAAAATATTTAGACCTGCAGTGTAGAGGATGGGTCTTCTTTAGGTCACATTTCCTTTATTCATGAGAAGTAGGTGGGCATTAGCTACTTTTTCTTTATAAAGCAATGAATTATGAAGCTCAAATAAAAAATGTTTTTAGTAGTGTAAATAAAGCTGTAATCTGAGCAAATATATCACACTATGTACTGAGGGTTCCTCCACCTTTTTTTTTTTTGGTCTCTTTTTATCCCCTCTGTGTGCTGGTGTATGTTAGTGTGTGTTGCTGACACATTCATCTTGGTAACAGAAAAGGAAAGCTGCTTTTCATTGAGAAATAGATTTAAAGTAAAAGATGATTAATGAACAAAAGTGTTATGCATTCCGAATGACAAGCTTTGCGCATCACCTTCATAAATCTGCCTGCATCTCATCCTCTGCTGAGAATTATGATGGTGCCATTCACCCTCCATCTCACCTCCATGGAACAAGGTGGTTTAGCCCTTTGACCAGCCTAGAGTGATGGATAGAGGAGGACAGCAGTGGGAACTTCAGAGAGGCTTTTCTCCTGGAACTAGGTGCCTGGCTAAGCAAATCCACAGGCTGGGAAGTTGACCACGCAGTGGGAGGTCATGTTACAGTCATTACCACCATTAGGTCATCTGCGAGGCCTCTCTCTTACCTATTGATTAACCTGCATTGTTAATCTCCCATGACAGAGGTCAGCAGAATTGGTGCAATGGTGGATGGAATGGGAGCAACCTGGTTAGGAAGGGGGAGTGGGTTCCCCTTCAGAAGCTTGCCTTTTGTGTGAGGACCTGTTGGCTTTAGGGAACATCCCACACTTCCTCATTATAGTCACACAGGATGGAATGGGAACATTCTGAGTTCCAGGACAGTCTGAATGCCATTCAGACCAAGCTTGAAGTTCTGCCTTCTCCCCCATGGACTCTGAAGCTATGCTTACACTTTCTGAACATTGTGCCTTATCAGAAATTTGATGAAGATGCCTGTGGCACAGGGATGTGATGGAAATACAGCAAACGCAAGGCCCAGAGTAGCAGGGGCTGTTCTTGTCCACTGCCCTTTCTCCTTCCTTCTTCATTAGTATTGTTGTTCTCTTGTTTTTGACTTTATCTTTATGTAAACTAACATCTGTGTGTTCCTGGTCTCAGCTAAATATTTACAGAGTCCCCCAAGCCACAATCTTCTTCATGTTTCTTAAGGCCAGCTTGAGGTTGGGAGGATAACCTAAGAGCCGGAGATACAGTCTTTCCAATACTCATCCCAGCCAAACTCAGTATAAGCAGATTGTGATAATGCTCATTATGTATGCACGAGAGAACTCAGGCTTAGAGAGGGGAAGTAATTGCTTCAAGGTCACACAGCTCAGAAGTGCTGGAGCAGGGATTTGCACCCAAGTGGATCTGATGGCCAAGGTTAAAGCTCCCTCTTCACACCTACACTTGTCTCCATGAAAGTCATGGTCTCCCCTCTGACATCTGAGAAGCTGTGTAGGGAGAGAAGTTGGGCTGATGGAAGGGGCCCTGTGTACAAGGAAGTTCATGAGAAATTTCTGGGTCTCAGATGGAGCCCCTGGGAAACAAGAGAAAATATAGCTCTTTGCTGAAGTCCTTCACTCGTGCATTCGGAGGCCCAAGACACAGCATGCATTAGCTTTGCCCTAGGTAGTGTGGTAAGTGAAGAGCATTCTCAGTGGATCTGAGTCCTCTAAGCACAAGACCTCATGGAGCATTCATTCTAATGGCATGCTACTGATCCTGTGATCCTCTGTGTGGGCAGTAACTCCAGAGATGAACACAGCAGCTTGGGATCCTGTCCTTAATTTGCAGCAGAGAAGGATCAGAGGATGCTGGGGGGTGCTGCTTAAGCTGAGAGCTGATTGATGGACAGAATCCATATAGGGAGGACAAGGTGTCCCCTTTCCCATCAAGCTCTCCTCCTGGGGCTCACTGGGTCACAGAGAACATTGCATACCCTCCCTCTTAGCCCTCAAGCATTTGGAGCCAGGGTACTTGCATTCAGTTGTTGCAGTGGTTGCCCCTCCTTTTTTGTAGTAGGAACTTTGGTATTTTCCATGTGAATGAGAACCACTGTCCTCTGGGAGATAGCTCAGTAGAATAAGCGCTTGCCTAGCAAGCACAAGGTCCTGAGTTCAATCCCTG
>NDGM011176101.1:0-13350 GCA_002564305.1 Octomys mimax | reverse complement strand
ACACACACACACACACACACACACACACACACACACACACACTAAAAAAAAATTTTTTTAAAGAGATTCTGTGATGAATTTCAGAATATTGTGAATTAAACTGAAAGCCAATCATATCCAAATTTATAAGCTATAGCCAGAGCCATGGTTATATGGAATTTTGTATGAATTCCTAACAATAGAAAATAAGACAGTTCTAACAATCAATAATTTTACTGATGTCAATATTTTTCTACTTGAAGAAAACAAAACAAAAAGAACAGGTTAAATCCAAAGTCAGATATGCAAAAAATATAAAAAAAGAAAAAAGAAAGAAAGATATAATACCACAAAAAATAGAAATAAAAATAAAAAATAATTAACACATTGCAAAAAAAAAAAAAATCCAAAGTCAGCATTAACAAAGAAATAAGAAAGGCAATGCTGAACTATTTTTAAAAAATAGAAAATGGGGTTAAAGAATGAAGAAAATCAATTAGATCAAAAATATCTGACTTGGGGGCCAAGGAGATAGCTCAGTAGAATAATCACTTACCTGTACCAAAATATCAAAATATACCTGGCAAGCACAAGGGCCTGAGTTCAATCCCCGGTTCCGCCAAAAAAAAATCTGACTTGCCACACCTGCACCGCCCCTGGGCACACTGAGCTGGTCACCAAGACCGGGCGTGGCAGCGCACACCTGTAAACACAGCAGTGGGGAGGCTGAAAACAGGAAGATGACTGCAAGTCCCTGCTGCGTAGTGAGACCCTGTACCAAATACATTAAAAATCAATCAATAAATAAATATCTAATTTAAGGAGTCAACAGGGAAAATTAAATCGATAAATGTGTAGCTAGACTGAGCAGCAAAAAGAAAGTATACAAACATAATATTGTTATAGAGGGAACATCACAAATTTTACAGATATTTTAAGTAAACATTATGCAAATTAGCATCATAGTGCAGATGAAATGGGCAAATCATTTGAAGGATATTAATTAACAAACGAAATATAATAACTCAATAGCCATATCTCCATTTTTAAAATGAATTTATGGTTTAAAATCCTCCAATAATGAAAATTCTAGAGCCAAATTGCTTTGATCAAGGATTCTAAGGCTTCAGAGATAGCTCTGTGGTTTAAGCACCTACCTGGCAAGCACAAGGACCTGAGTTTGATCCCTGGTACTGCACACCATGCCAGCCCCACACCCAGCCAGCCGCCAAAACCGGGCACGGTGGTGCACATCTGTAATCCCAGTGCTGGGGAGGCTGAGACAGGAGGATCTCTATGAGTCCGAGCTGCATAACAAGAGCCTGTACCAATTAAACAAATAAGTCTTTAAAAAAAAAAAAAGAATTCTATTAAACATTTAATGATAAAAAAGTAAGAATAACATATAAACTACTTTAGAAAAAAAAGATTACCTCTCAACTCATTTTATGAAGCCAACATTACTCCGACACTAAAACCACGAAGGTAATACAAGGAAAGAAAAATAAGAATCAGTATCTCTCACGAGGCATTTGTGCTTACTTCATCCGTAAAATACCCTCAACCCAAACTCAGAATATACAAAAGGATAATACACCATGACCTAATAAGCTTTACTCCAAGAAAGGAAATTTCATTTAATATCTACAAATGACTTAAAGCAAGTTACCATATTTAAAGGGAAAGGAAATAAACTATATGATTACCACCTTCATAGATTTCCACAAACTGTAAAAGTGTGATATTCATTTAATATTTTCAAAACAATAATGCAGATACAATAGAAACACTAAAAAGTCAGTAGCTTTCCTAGGAACCAACAATGAACTATCTGAGAAAGAAATCAGAAAAGAATTTCACTGGCGACGGCTTCAATAAGTCAATCAATAAATGCAAGGCTTGGGGTATAGCTCAGTGGCGTAAGTGCATGCCTGGCAAGCGCAAAGTCTGAGTTCAATCCCCAGCACCGCCAAAAAAAAAAAAAAAATTGAAGAAAAATCAATAAATGCCTAGGTATCAATGTAACCAAGCTGAAAGGCCTCTACAGTGAAAATTACACAACACTGGATAAAGGAATTGAAGAGCACACAAAAACATGGGAAAATCATGCATGTTCCCACACATTTTCACGGACTAATAAAAATAACATTGTCAAAATGACCATATTACAAAAAGCAAGCTACAAGTTCAGTGTAACCCTTAACAAAATTCTGACATTCTTCATAAAAATGAGAAAAGAAGTCCTAACATTCTTATGGAAAGACAACAGACTCTGAATAGCCAGAGCAGCTGTAAGCAGAGATCAAAGCTGGAAACAACCACAATTATACTATGAAGGCATAGTAACAAGAAAGGGATGGTGCTGTACTCCGTACATGAACATTACAGAGATTATGATAGCCTGATGACGTGCAAATTCATAAAGAGCTCCCTATTTTTTAAATTAAACAATGTATGAAACACTCTTATTCAACGATAATATCAATGATCCAGTTTTCTATTTTTTTTTTCAGTTTTCTATTTTTTAATGACCCAATATTTTTATTTTTTATATTTTTGAAGTTTTTTGGTTTTGGTGCTAAGGACTGAATCCAGGGCTTCCAGCTTGCTAGGCAATGTTGTACTACTGAGCTAAATCCCCAACCCCAGGGCTGGCCAGATAGATAGCTCAGCAGACTAAAGCTCCTGCTTAGGCAGAGTGCAGCGGCAGGGCTTCAATCCTCGGTGTGCTGTGCTGGCCCTGCCTCTGGGGCCCGCAGAGATGGCGACTGAGACTGGGAGTGGTGGGGCACACCTGTAATCCCAGCACTTAGGAGGCTGAAAACAGGAAAATCATTACAAGTCTGATCTCCATAGTGAGACCCTGTAGACCCTGCCAAATACATAAAAAAAAGAAAAATAAATAAATCCCCAACCCCATAATCCATGATCCAATTTTTAAGCAAAAGATTTGAATAGGCATTTCAGCACACACACACACACACACACACACACACACACCCTGGCCTCTATGCACATTTTCGTTGGTCTCAAAAGTGCAACCTCATTAGCTATCTGGAAAGTGAAAATCAAAATCAAGACAAGATCCCACATCACATACACATAAATAGCCAAAATTAAAAAGAGTGGCACTAGCAAGTGTTGACAAGGACATGGAATACCTGAAACTCTGATGCGCTGCCAGTGGAAATACAAAATGGAACAGTTACTTGGAAAATTGGCTGGTTTCTTGAAAATTAATTTCATCTTTTCTAGTAGTCAGCCTAGAAATTCTGCTTCTACATATTTGCTTAAGAGAAGTGGCAACATGTGTCCACAAAACAGCCGAACGTAGACTGAAGCTGTAGCTCAGTGACAGAGTACATGCTTAAGGAGCACGAGGTCTTTGGTCCAATTCACAGCACGAAAGAAAGAGGCTGGGGGAGGGGGAAGGGGAAGAACAAGAACAGCAAAGCTGTACGAAATGTCCATAGCAGCTTTACTCATAAAAGCCCAAGGACCGGAAAAGCCTGAAATGGCCATCAGCTGGTAGCAACATAAGCAAATTCTGCAATATGCACACCACAGACTACGGCTTGTTCTGGTTTGTGTCTGGTGTTCCCCCAAAGCCTCATGCAGCCATGTGTTGGGCTTCTAGAGCTTGTGATTAATTCATGATCCAATGCTGGATTTATGGGTGCAAGTGCTGCTGGGATTGTGGGCATGAGTGCTGCACCCACACTGGGGCAGACAGCCTGGATGCAATGGAAGGAAGCTGAGATAGGCTCGGCCTGCTCACTGCTGCTGCTCCTCCTTTTTACTCTCCCTGTTTTGCTGTTAGCTGCCACCATGAGCTGCTGCCCTCTGCCATGTGCCACTTACCTTGGAACCAATAGAGCATGGGCTGCGACATCCACAAACTGTGAGCCAAGTAAACCTTTCCTTCCTTAATTCTGGGTGTTGAGTATTTTGTCCCAGAAATGAGAGAAAAGTAACTGAGATGCTGCTAAAGCAATAACGGGGGGGGAATGTATAGAGCAACATGAATGATTGGATTATGGGAGGATTATGATTGGATTATGGAAGTATTATGATTGGAATTTGGAAGGTAGGCTGGCTGGGTCTGGCACTGCTACTCACATAAGAAACACCAGCCATTGTTATCAGGTGAGTAGTATTTTAAATACTAATATTGCAAAAAAAAAAAATATTACTTTAAAAAGGAATGTGTTCTCCCTCTGAACCTAACACTGAGCCACTAGACAGAAGCCATGTCCAGGTTCTTATCCCATTAGTTTGTTTCTTTGGGGGATGGGTCAGCATTTTTAACTCAGAATTTGATTTATCTATTTGTAACTCAGGACTCAATAGTTTTCTCCAATAGCAAGAGCTTTACTTGTACTAATTTTTCAGGTTATTGCTAGGTTTGACACTTCTAATAATTTGTAACTGTGTTGTCTCTTACAGTGAGAAAACTATTATTATTAGATATTTAATTCACTGGCTTGGTTTCTTGAGGTTAGCTGCAAAATACTGCACGTCCCTGCCACCAAAACCCAAATAATGCTATTTCTTGTTTCTTATTTTCCTCTTGTGCTGGGGAGGGAATGGAGGAAGACGGGTGTGAGGTGATAATTTGCTTATAAAATTCAGTTATAATGCACCTAGTTGTTTTCTCTGTGTGTGTGTCTGGCTTAGCCTACCCTGTGGGTGGGGCTGGCACAGCAAGTGGTGCCAGGAATTGAATCACGGCCTCTGCTCTTCACCAAGTTTGCCTAAGCAGGCACTTCAGACCGCTGACCTATCTCGCCAGCCCTAATGCACCTATCTGAATCGATTAAGAAACACTACCAGATCAGGGGAGCACAGTTCTGTGTGTGTCTGTAGATAACTGACATGTAGGTCAGCCAACTGAGGGAAGAAGACCTACCCTACTTGCGGTGGAACTGGCCAATAGGCTTCTATCCTGGGTGGAATAAAAAGGGAAAGAAATAGAAAGTCCCTCCCTCTTGAAGAGCTCTGGTCTTCGCGACCAGGTGTACTCTGCTCTTGCCACGTTTGGATCCTGCTTTCCGGGGTGTAGGTTTGCTCAGTCTTGTAACGACTCCCGTGGTCCGCCGTGCAGTGGGCTCCCAGCTTCAGCCGTGGACGGCTGCGGCATCCTTCGCCCACGTGCTCTGGAGCTTCTGTCCTCAGGCTGAGCAGCCTCGTGGGTCTCTGCTCCTCCCCAGAACGCATACAGCCGCCGCAGATGCTCCGCCGCTGACCCATAAGCTCACCAAATAAACCCCCTTCCATAATTATGCGCCTATTTTATTGATCATTTTCCACTAGCAAGCCCTAACTCATGCCAAAGTCAAATTGTTTTCCAGTTTGTGGAAGTGATACTTGTGTGTCACAAAAAAGGTACTTTTGTGATCGTCCCTCTTTCTCCATGTTTTAGAAGTACTCTTCCCGGTGGAGACCCTTCTACAGGACAGCTGGGGCTAGCTCTATAGACACAGGATCTCCCACGCCTCCTCTAGGAGCAACAGGGTTATCCTGTGCCCATTCGATCGAGGAGGAGTGTGAGTCTGCAACGAATCCAGCCACTCTCTGAGCTGGGATTTGATACAGACATATCAGAAGAGTGAAAAAAAAAAAAATGGCTCTGAAACAAAGAACTGTGGAGGAGTAGTAACTGAAGTCCTCTAGAGCCATCTTCTCTAGTCTCACAGAAGCACCCATCTACACCTGGGGCCTGATATTAATGTAGTAAGAGAAGCAGAGAAGTACCAGGTGTTCTGCAAGCCCAGCCCTTGAGGAGACTGAAGCAGGAGGATCACAGGTTCAAGCCCATTCTGCACAATTTAACAAGACCCTGTCTTAAAATTTAAAACTTAAAAAAGGCTGGGACATAGCTCAGTGTGAAGGCTTTGGATTCAATCCTTAGTACAAGAAAAAAAAAAAAAAAAAAAGGAAGAGCCACAGTGAAAATGAGAGGCAAGTTAAAACCATAACCCTGTCATTAGAGGCCTTGAATCTAGACTGCGTGGTATTCTTGTAAGTTTTGATTTCTGAACCAATAAATTCTCGTTTTTTCCCAAGTTGATTGGATTTGGGTGTCTAACACTTGTAGCAGAATACTGACCATAACATAGAAAACTATAAAAAAGAAAGCCAAACAGTGTTAATTTCATCACAAAAAGACAACTTCTTTCATATTTGTGTTTGGATCTTGAATGCCCTCCAGCGTCTTGGGAGTTGTAGAGTTGGTCCCCAGCTGCAGGGAAGTTTGGGTCAGTGGTGGGACAGTAGAAGAGCATCCCCCAAGAGGCTGCTGGGATCCAGGCCCTCCTCTCTCTCTTTGTCCTTCCCAGTTGCATTGATGAGCAGCTTCCCCCACCATGTGCTCCCACCATGATGCTCTGCTCCAACAGAGCCCCAAAGCAACAGGACACTGAGCCACAGACCCACACCACCCAAACTCTGAGCCAAAATATCCTTATTCTCCCTGAGGTGATTATCTCAAGAATTACTGGTAGAAAGGGAAAACTGGCTAGCGCAGGCAGCTTCTAGGTGTATTTTATACATAGCTACATACCACAATTCGGAATCCATTTTCTTGACATAATTCATATAAGCAGCCTTGAGTAAAAAAAAATTCTTAGAAAGTATCATTGTTCATAGATGTTTAATATTTTAATAATACTCTTATAACTTAAGCATTTTCCATTACTAAATATTTATATTTTATGTCAAAGTTTTCCTGTAAGAATGATACTATGATAACTATTTCTATACTTGAGATTTCCCCTCCTACATTTAGGACAACTTCTTTTACATATAATCTCACAATAATTAGTAGGCAAAATGTGTAAACCTTATTAATATCTATGATAAAATTTGACAAATGCACTTCTAAAGAGTTGTCCAATTAATATGCTCAAATATTTATAATGAATCCAAATTTATGTCTAACATCCCCATTAAATACTACTTTCAAAGTCTTTGATTAAATATATAGTTTAAAGTTAAATGGTTCTTCGTTGTTTTAATTTTCATTTTTTGAGAGAAAATGTATTTAAATAAACGTAACTCTTCTCATTTTTCCTCCTTTTATAATTTACATTTTCATACCCTTGCTCACGTGTTTCTTGGACAGCTTGTATTTTTCTTATCAACTGTGTGACCACTTCATGGGTTAGGAGCATTAACACATTGTCACACTGATCGCAAATAACTTCAGATTTGATGATGGCCTGGTAATTTTAGTCATTTCTAAAAGCACTACATTGCGTCTATTTATCTTCCATTGTTTTTCTCTTTTATTTAAACTCAGTTCCCCTTTCCATCGTGAAATTTGGTAGACATTTTTATGCACTGTTAGATTGAGTTGTGATGGTTTTCATCTTTTGCTTTTAGTTAACTGAGGTATTTGCAGTGTTTTTCAAGCACATACGAGGAAAATACCAAGAATGTTCTTTTCCTGCTATTTAACTAAAATATATAAGATTCTTGTGCCATACATTAAACTTTCATATATTTTAAGCTCTAATTCTTGGCAATCTTATCATTCATTAGCCTGCCTATCTATTCTCCTGCTAGGAATACTCTTAACTGCTATGATTTATAATATGTTTTTATATCTAGTAGAGCTAACTTCCTATCCTACCTTTAAATTACATTTTTTTAAATAATATTCATATTTCATCTCACATGTTTGTGTTTTCAGATGAGTATCACAGAAGACAAAAAATAATAATCCGAACCACAGAACAAAAAGAAAGACACAACTGCAGGTCATAAACTTCAAACAATAATCGAGCAAGTAAATAAAAGGTCACAACAAAATAAGGCTTTGTCTTAACCCCACTGCAGCCCACCACCCACAGTCACTACACCAAGAAGAGGGGTAAGTCATTCCTCAGAGTGCCCTGATATTCCCCAGCTTGGAGATAAACAAATTCAACAAGTAAGCAAGCAGCTCATAGGAAAGCCAGGAAAAAATTAACAGTGTATATAATCCAGTCTACCTCAAGATCTCAGAGGAAAATCCAATCATTTCTACAAAACTACTGAGAATTTGGGGATATTCATTATAGAAACAGGATATGCAGTATGGCCCACAGGATGGCTTAATTCCTGGTGTCATATATTTAACATTATTTTAAAAGAGAACAAAGCCCAGATTACCCAGCAAAGTCTGCTCCCAGGGTCTCTACTCCCAGAAAAGTGAATGGAAAGCAAGATTTGAGTTCTTTTCCTGTAGCTTGGAGGAGAAACACACAGGTATCAGGGAGGAAAGTCATGAAAATGTCATCCTCACAGTATCAGACCAAATACTCAACATATGCAAGTTAGAACCAGCCACGTACACCACATAAGAACAGACAGAGATGCTCAGAGACCCAAGAAATAGTCATGAATCCAGTCTGGTAGAAAAAAAGATGCAAAACAAACAAGTAATAATTCAAGTATCTGCCTGCTCTGTGAGTCTGTGATAAGAACATGAGGTAGAATAAGAAGAAACTCTAAGAAAAAGGGATAAAGCAAGGGAACATTTAGAACGTCATTTTGGGGTGGGAGGTGTTTGTCTTAGGCTGGCCTCAAACGCGTGGTGATCCTCCTTCAGCCTCTGAAGGGTAGAGATTGCAGGCATGCACCACCACATCTGGCTCAGAACCCTGCCAAACAAAAATATAAAAGTCGGCATCCTTGATGTATATCAGGTTTGATGGGGAGGCCCTTGGTGCTCTACAGCTACCACGTGACACAGTGCTTAAAATTCATTATTCTTTATCACATTAAGGCGCTACCATTCTGTTTTTAATTCATAAAACAGTTTGAACAAAGAATTGCTGAACACTGACTCAACCTGTTTCGGCTGGTACCAACAAGGCCTGTGCAGGATCTTTTTTTTTTTTTTTTCTCTTCCTTCCAGCCTGACACAAAGAACCTCTCAGTGCCAGCCTCAGAGCTTGTCCACATGAATGATGGGCGAGACGTTTCATCATATTTCTTTTTAATAACCAGACTTTCTGTCATACAGCAAACTGAATGACTCATTTTACAAAGACAAGTGCTTCCGCTGCTGGTATTTACAGGGTTACAAATAGTGAAGGTGAAGGCTCTGCAAACGGCTGGGCCCTCCGCTGTCTCAAAAGCAGTAGGAGGAAAAGGCTGGTGCAGCTGGGGCTCATTTTTGCAACACTATGAGCTCTGGAGTCAGGTAGCTCTGCATGGGGATCCTGTACTACAGTGCACTGGCTGTGGCTCTAAGCCAGTTAATTAGCCCCTCTAAATTGCAATTCTCTTACCGAATGAGATCAATGATAGCCGATTTACAAGTTGTTGTAAAGATTAAATAAAACAATATATTTAAACCAGGTGCTTCAAAATGATAATTATATTATTGCTGTTTTTTAATTATGATATCTTTGATACACAGTCAATAAATACTTACTAAATGAAAAAATGTTCTCTCTAAAGAACTCAGAGATGACATAAAGTCTCTGCCCACAAGAAGTTTCTAAACCAGGAGATTCGTTGCTAATAAAACAAATATAAATGAAGTGACAATTCTAGATTGGATCCCGTGGAGCTTAATGACTCTTACGCTACTACCCTATTACCAAATATTCTCCTTAACTACACCTCTGCTTGGTCACTGGGCACAGTCACAGAATAATTCTTGGCCTTATGTATTTTTTGGACGGAAATAAAAGAAGTCAACCTCAGCTAGCTTAAGTTAAAAGGAGAAATTGTGTAAAAGTCCGGGAACTGGAATCTCGAGGGACCCATTGTAAGAATACAGCTAAACTTAAAGAAGAACTGAAACCAGAAAGTGGAAAGCATCCAAGAAACCAGCAGACACCTCCTCTCTCCCCTCTCTCTCTTTTCCTCTCCCTCCTCCTCCCTCTCTGCCTCCCTCCCTCCCTCCCTTTTTCCAGCCTTCTCTCCCTCTCCCTCTCCCTCTCCCTCTGTGTCTTCTCTGGCTCATCTCTCCCATTGTCCCTCTGTCGACTCTGTTTCTCTGCAACTTGGCTTCTCTCCTTTAAGGTTGTGGGCAGAAGGTAGCAAATTACACATCTGGAATCTGCACAGTTTACATCCATCCTAATTCATATTCCTGGAGGAGTTTGGTTGTCTCAGTGTCTTAGTCTGTTTTGTGCTACTATAACAAAATACCCAAGACTGGGTAAAGTATAAAGAACAGAAATTCACTGGCTCACAGTTGTGGAGGCTAGGAAACCTGAGAATAAGATGCCAGCATCTGGGGGAAGCCTTCTTGCTGTGCTGTCCCATCAGGGAAGGGCAGAGAGACAACCCACAACAGTGGGCACCTTCCCAGCATTGATCCAGGCATGAGTATGTGCCCTTCACAACTGAACCATCTGTTAAACGTTCTACCTCTCAATAGTGTTCAAATGGCAACAATTTAAAATTGATCTTTGTAGAAGTTGAACATTCAAACCATAGCACTCAGTTTAATCTTTTATTATTTATTTACTTACTTACTTACTTACTTATTGGATACAGGGTCTCACTACATTGTGAGTCAGACTCACAATGATCCTCCCATCTCAGCCTCCCCAGTGCTGGTACCCAGGGCTGGCACGGCATGTGGTACCAAGGATCGAGTCCAGGTCCTTGTGCTTGCCAGGCAGGCATTTAGACCGCTGAGCTATCTCCCAAGCCCAACACTCAGTTTAGTTCAAGCACCGATCTGGTCCACTCAGTCATCTCTAGGGCAAAGGGATCAGACTGGACGAAGGCTGCAGAACGGCCCACCACCTAGCAGAAGTGACAGCACATCCAGCAGGTGTCCACACCGCACACACAGTCAGACTCTTAGCTTGGTCAGAGCCCTGACTCGGGCCACAGCTGAAATGCAGCTTAAACCTTGCTTCTGGCCCAGAAGTTCCATTTGTGCCAAGACTGGGGAATACCCAGAGCCTAGAGCAGCTTTCTAGCGTGCCTTTATCTTCTATATTTTATGTTTTAACCTAAGAATGGGCCAAAGTGGTGCAGTTGTGTAGTAAGCACAGGAAATACCACCTCGTGCTCACTAGCGTGCCAGAAAAGGAAACCCTGCCTGAGAGGGGACGCCGCCACGCCTGGTCTCTTAGCTAGGCCCTCTTCTGTCTGCCATCTCCCAGCCCTGCCTGGAGGTGAGCCCCAGCCGCTGACCTGCGTGCCCAAGCAGCAGCAGCCTCTACACAGACATCTAAAATCCTCAGGGAAAAAGCATCTCTCTCTCTGACCAGAAAAAATAATGAAAGGAGTCATGGTCCTCAGAGTAAAAAAACAATTTTTTACCTCTTTTTTTCCCCCCCTCACTTCTTTATCCCCAAAACACCCCAATCACACAAGAAAAATAATTCAGGAAACTAAAACCCTAAGAGAACTCTAGTGCTGTTCAGAAGACTCAGAAAAGGCTCCTTGAGGAGCCGGAGAGTACAGGGAAATGCCAGCACGGAGAAGGCTGAAAAAGGATGTCTTCTTAACTCTGTACGGGACCCTCCATCAACCCCGGACTCAGTTCCCAGTGGTAGGCCTGAGCAATAGGCACAAAGAGGAGCAGCAGGCTCTGCGAGAACTGAGCTGGGAAGTCCCAGAAAAACTCTAGGGTCCGCGCGGTGAACAGCGCAGCAAGGCCTCCAGGATGGAAGCGATACCGGAATTTCCATGCACGGAGGATGAGACAACGGCTTATAGTCTGAACTTGAGTCACGTCATTGTCTGCTAACACAAACAAACACCAAGATTCGCTAGAGGATTTTAAGAGAGACTCAGAACCTTGCGTCACAATATGCAAAATAGTCTGTGTACAATCCAAAATTACTCAGCGCATGAGCAACCGGGAAAATCTCACCAATACCAAGGAGAAAAGAAAGTCCAAAGATGCTGATGCGGATAGGACCCCACTTGACCCACCAATGCCCGTTCTAACCACAAGGTAAAGAGGAGGGTTCTAGAAATAACAGAATTAAAGAGCTTGGCAGAGAAAGAGAAATACATATACACACACAAATAAAAATTTTGAAGCTGAAAGACTGAATATCTCAAATTAATATTTACTGGATGAGCTCTAGAGCCGAGAGGGGATGACAGAGGGAAGGGTCTGTGAACTTGAAGACAGATAAATATGGGTTATATAATAAAAGGAACAGTAAGGAAAAGTGAACACTGCCTCAGAAGGCTGCTGCTGCGAACATTCATGTTTTTGAAATTCCAGAAGAAGAAGACAAAGAAATTCACAGAGAAAATACATTTGAAAAAATGGTGAAAGAAAGCTTTTTCTAAATTTGCTGAAAGGTATTACTGTACAGATGGAAGAAGTTCGGTGCACCCGACTAGGGTAAGCGCAAAGAAAATACTCCAACATATTACAGTCAAACTGTTGTAAATCAAAGGTGAAGAAAGAATCATTGGCTAGGAATATACCACACACCCATAATCCCAGCTACCGGGGAGGCTGAGGCAGGAGGATCACAAGTTTGAAGTCAGCCTAGCAAAACCCTATCTCAACATAAAAATTTTAAAAATGACTGAGTGTAGCCCAACACGCCGTGAGTTCAGTCCCCAGTAACCCCCACACACAAATTCACACACATACGCATCCGAAAAGTAGTAAGAAGAAAAAATGGTAAATTATACATAAAGGAAACTATGGCCACAGATCTCGCATCAGAAACCATCAATCCAGAAGATAGTGAAATAATATCTATAATAGAAGAAAACAGTAAGCTAAAAATATCCTCAAGCACTTCAGGCAAAATCAAGGCATTCTCAGATGAAAAAATCAACACCAAGAGATTTGGCCTAAAAGAAATACTAAAGAAAGTCCTTGTTCCTAAAGTACCACCTTTTCCTCAGGTGCAAGAAGAAATTGCACCCAAGGAAAAGGTGGCACTTTAGGAACAAAGAAGCAAAGATAAATGCCTGAGCAAATGCTTTTTTCATCTTAAGTTCTTTAAAATATTGTTTAAGCCAGTTGTGAGAGGTGTATATCTATAATCCCAGCACTCAGAAGGCTGAGGCAGGAGGACTGTTGTGAGTTCAAGACCAACCTGGGCTACAAAGAAAGTTTAAGGCCAGCCTGAACTGTATAGTGAGACCTTGTATCAAAAAGACAAAAAAAACTGATTAAGTTACTTAAAATAATTATTAAAGGCAAAAATGATAATGTTTCAATGGATATGATATAGAAAAAACTAGCCCTCAAAGACAAAAGGATAAAAGAAACTGTACGTTTTAGGACTTCTGTACTTTGCTTGAAATAGTAATATTAACTCTATATACACTGTCAAAAGTTGGGTGGGTACAACAGGAAGAGACCCTGTTCTGTATTCATGCCCGCTTGCTACGTGACTCGCTTTCCCATTTGATACTGGATTTAATCAGTTT